>BGPR01048452.1:0-11547 GCA_013235015.1 Araneus ventricosus
CAATGGAAGCATAGTTTTTAATTAATGAAACTTCAGAAAAGACTTTTAAGGGCTTGACATTTCAGTGAGGTACTGATGTTTAATATCATAAGCCATTGATTCCCAACCCATGGGCCGCGGCCCACTTGTGGACCTTGGATAGCATATTAGTGGGCCTCGGAACGCTAGTCAAGACTGGAAGTCTGGGGAGCTTCAAGAGATGCAACTTGTTTTTTGCTTGATAAACAATATTTTTTTAATCCTTTTACAGTAAGCTTTACTAAATACTGAAATATACGTGCATATAATTTATATACTTTTAAATTATATGCACGTATATATGTGTATATTTATGTGTGTGTATGTATTTATGTTTGTATTTTTTTACTTGTATGTTTAGTTAGAGGGCCTCAAAATATTTTTGACACAACAGGTGGTCCGCACAACCAAAAAGTTTGGGAACCGCTGCCATAAGGAACTCCAGACATCTGTTAAGTAAAGCTCTTGAACTTTCGCATGTTGTTGGACACGTGACTCACATTGTCAGCCCGAATTTTAGACATCTTGAAACGTCACCGTGTACGAAATAGAACAGGGAGGAGAGGATTTAGTTAACTTAGTAAATTAAATTAGAATATTTAACGTTCAATGTCCAGGTTAGAAGGATAAAAAATATTTTAATCTGTGATTAATTTTATATCTGTGTTCTACATACTGTCGGTTAATCAGTATGTAGAACACAGATATAAATAAGGCGACCAACTGTCCTCCTATAGGGAGGATAGTATTTCTTTTGTAAGTTCTGTCCTCCTTCGAAAAGTGTCCTCCTACGTGTCCCCCTTTTCGATATTTGAAGACTAATCTGTAAATCTCGGTATTTTATAATGAGAATGAAGGGTATTTCTTCGTCAGATATTTCCAATATATTGTTAGAAGATTATGCATTGATAAAAAAATATTCATTGAATGGAAAAGTACTCATTTAAATAATAATTACTAGACATGCAAGCATAATTACAATGAAAAATGTTACAAATATTATTATGCATTTATCATATTATACTGCATTCTGCATTATTATTGCGATGAAAAAAAATCCCTTTCAATTTATTTGTGTCCTCCTTTTCATTGTAAAAAAGTTGGTCACCTTAATATAAAATAAATGCAAAAGAATTAGAAAGATTCATAAGAGAAAAATAGAAAAGATAGAAAAAATTCGTGCAAGAAGAATAGAAAAGAAAGAAGAAACTCGTACAAGAAAGAATAGGAAAAAAAGAAGAAATTCGTGCAAGAAGAAGAGACAAGGAAGAATAAACTCGCACAAGAAAGAATAGAAAAGATAGAAGAAATTCCTGCAAGAAGAATAGGAACGAAAGAAGAAATTTGTGCACGAAGAATAGAAAAGAAAGAAGAAACTCGTACAAGAAAGAATAGAAAAGAAAGAAGAAATTCGTGCTCGTGGGAAGAACAATTCACTCGAACACAGCTAAATCTGAAGCGAAAAGCGATGTTGTTGTTCCATGTCTTTCATGTTTTTAGAGAGACTAAGAGGGGAACAACTACTGAAACGAGCTGATAGCGAGTGCGCACTACATTTAATTTTATATATTGTATCTTATAAATCTGGCATTTAATTAATTAATCCATTTTTTAAAAATTCGGTGAAGGGTTCTTCCGCACATGTTCCAAAAAAGCTGCAGACGATATCAATTAAACATTTTTGGAAATTGTGTTTGAAAACATTTTAAAAAATTAATTAAAATTAAACAGAATGTCGCATGGAAATGAAATTGGTGTCACTGAAAAGCTAATTTTTTGAACTTTAAGATGATGCTAAAATGGTTTTTGTACGATAATACGCTCAGAAGTTATTGCGGGAAAACGTTAAAATATGAGGTAATTTTTAAATAATTAAAATTCTAATCAAAATTTCGAAAAATCCTTTCTTATTGAGCACCTGCTACCTAAGAAGCAACCACTTGCCAAATTTCAAGTATCTAGTCAGAGTGGTTTGGGATATTCGTTAATGAGTCGGTGAGTGATTTTCTCTTTTACAAATAGGATAGATAAGATAAAAAAAAATCAAATTGTAATAACATTTTTCACTTAACTATTTATACTGAAATTCTTTTCGAATCTATCTTCTATTTTTGAAAAACGCGTTTAAAACAACCATCCTTTGTCATACTTATTCTAAACAATTATTCACAAAATTTTGATTTTAACGCTTTTCCTCGAACTTTTTCTGAGCATCAAATTGTTAAAACTAACTGACTCTCCCTTTTTACTTTCTCGTATACGAAGTATACAAAGAGAAAGTATTGTAATCGTCAAAAAATTCGAACTCGAAATTTTGACGAATCTCCACGTTTTAGACCTTCCTGAGTCCGAAAAACACAATTTTGGAATTATGTCTGTCTGTCTGTGTGTCTGTCTGTCTGTCTGTCTGTCTGTCTGTCTGTCTGTCTGTGAACACGATAACTCGAAAACTATTAGAGCTACGGGGATGAAATTTTGTATGTGGTCTTTAAACATAATTTGTAGGTTTCTATCAAATTTTGGACAAAATCTGTCAACGGGAAGTCTGTCAATCTGTACGTCCGCGGTCATGCGAACGCTATAACTCAAAAACATGAATAGCTAGAGGGATAAAATTTGGTACACAGTTTTATCGTCATGAATGTAGGTCCGTATAAAATTTTGGGCCAAATCCGTCGAAGGGTTGACTGTCTGTCGGTCTGTATAATCGCATACTTGTTCAGTTTTGAAACTAACTGCCTGCGCATGCCTACTGGTGACATGTGAAAAGAAGGGACTCCGAAACTTGGCAGTTTGCCAAAAACCAATTCTGGCGCGATTTTGTAAGAAAGCAAATATTTAGGGAGTCTCGCCAGGTCCTGTTGCGCAAAAGAATGCGCAGGGGATTTGAATTTGTTTTGATCCTTCAAACCACGCGTGGTTCCAACTTTGGTTTACTTGCGACGGAAGTTTATTTGACGCTGGTTTTGATTCTCCCCTCCATGGAGAATATCTACATACTTCGAAAAAGCAAAATTACTGGATCTACTTTTTTTTTCTTTTTGTGTTACCTTGTTTACCGACGCATGCAGGGCCTACTGGATTGGGCTTTATCCCAGTTGCTAAAGGAAATTTACTGTCATGATCTTATTTTCAGTTTTGAAGACGAAAAGATTAAATTATAATTTTTGTTAAAAGTAAAAAATGATTGGGACTTTGTAACTAGACAGACATCGATTGTGATATTACTTAAACGTATCCATCAGTTTAAAAATATTCCTTTGTGACAATCAATGTGAAAATCTAAGCTATTTGTAGAAGTTACTACATTTAAAGTCTGGTTTTGATGCAAATTAAAGTTATTGAACTGCTATAACACAGAATTTGACGAAATCGTGATGTTTTAAGGAGGTTTCTAATTTTTCTATTTTATTTCTCAACAAAAAGCAGCGTCGGAACGGCGTTTCAGTTTCCACCCTACTACATTATCAGCCAGTAGGTAGCTGCACTAATATAATATTATGACGGAAGTTGCATGGATATGGTTCATAATTTACACTGCCAGGGCGCTAGAAAGAACATTATATGTTTTACGACAATTTGCAAAATTCTTGGTAGTTATTTAAATACGAAGTTTAGTGCCTCAAATTTCCAGAAATTATTTTGCATTGTTCATTTGCTTGTATATTGTTATAGACATGGAATGCTCTCTTTAAATCTGGAGTCTTACAAGCTGAGAAGTTTACAGAGGTAAGTGTGAATGACCCAACAGCAAGCCCAGACCCTGAACTATTGCCAACGTATTTGGCGACTTTGTATCAGGAAGTAATTCCTGAAAATGCGATTCCTTTTCTCATTCTCTATTTCGGAACTAAAGTCCGGATTTCTCAGAAGATTTCCATGGCGGCAATCACGACCTATCGAGAGACCTGATAGTACCGTACTCAGATACGGAGATGAATCGTGCTTGCTGGAACGTGTTGAATCGTCTTTGAACTTCAAATGTGTTGATCGACTGGGAACATCTTTGGGAAGTGACGCCTTCAAATCACTTGGAGTTTCAAATCTGCAATTACGGCTGAAAGTTAAGCGCACATTGAGATACTGTTACCATCAGTATGATTTATTTATTATTTGTTTGTTGATCTTGCAAAGGCTATTGTTCTGTTACTGTGCTTTATGTTTTCTGAATATGAATAAACCGTGTTTCATTATCTACTTGTTAGTTTCTTTCACACACCCGGATGATTTTTGACTCATCTACTAATAAATGTTAACTGGAAGTGTTTAGTGCTATTCATAATAGTAGATGGTGGTGGTGGAAGCTGCTTGCAAAAAAAATGTTTTGAAAGGCATGATTTAAAATTGCTAATTTATAAAGAGAACAAGTGACTATTAGGTAGATGTTTTCTTTGCGTCCATGAGCCTCAATTCACTTACGGTGCAAATTCTCAGCCCAGGCCTCCAAATTTGTTCAGATGGCTCTGGACGTGCAACAAAGACACGGCTGGTACCCTCAATTTAAACCTTGTTGGGTGGCTGATGTGGTATCCTTAAATGAATAGTGCCGCCATTCAACTGAAGCTGGGCCCCGTTGCAACCTGCTTGGCCTCCCACCCCAGTGTGCTTGCGGCTGAAGTAACTAACTCAATCAATGAAATACTGACGGTCGTTGCTGACCAGGTTGAGAAGATCTTACCGATTCATGAGGTGTCTTCCGATACACCTTAAATGGTAAAGTAAATCCACAACTGAAAAATACAAATCAAGATTTTAGAACTATACAATAGCCATGCGTTTCATTTAAATTATATTCTTCATTAAAAAAAAATTCTCATGATTTATATAGCATCCTAAAATACCCAGAACTTTATTTCTAGATAAATAAAATTTTCCGTTTTCTCACTTCCAAATCTTTCTTACCAAGCTATGTTCCTTTAATTCCTACGAGATCACTGACAGACCTCTCGGCAGAACAACAGATGAGTCGATTAAGGAGTTTAATGGCTTGTGGGAAAATGTACTCCACCAGTGACCTTTCCCTCCTCCTTGCCAACATTTGGGTCCCCACTCATAGTGCCTAAATCGTAGATAGCCAGAACTCAGTGAATGTATTATGATAGTGACAGTTGATTTTTCTTGCGTTACCAGTAATAAGTAGGTGGCATCCTTTTAGTGTCCCAATTGGCCCTGCCTTCCTCCCATCTACTCTCTCATACCAATTTATGACTGCAGGCATTAAATCAGGAGACAAGATACTTCTTCCGGCTGTTTGGTCACGTCGGTATTTTTATATATATAAAATCAAACTTTTATCCACCCTTCTGTCTGGTAGGTACATTAACGGAAGAAGACTGAAACTCCTTCAATATTCACGCAGATCATTTCGAATAGTTCTTCCCTTGAAAAATTGAATAAAATTAGTTCCTTGTTTTGCAGTATGAATTTCATTTTTACTTCAAATACTATGGTTGTATGTTACTTTTTTTAATTTGACTTTTGTTATATCTTATTCTTAAAAATAATAAAATATCCCTCCCCCCCGTGGTGGGTCAGAGGTTTGCTCTCCACCCCCACACTACCACCTCAACATGGCATGGAAAATAGAAAATGGGCCAGTGAATTAAAATTGCCTAAGGTCCCCATCAACCAGGCGTACGCCCTGAGCTAGAGAGTTCACTCCAGAGCCACCTTAAGTGGATAAAAAATATTTATGCAGATTGTTATTTATTCTGTTTGTTGTTGGGGCCCCATTTCCTTTGAGCTGACTAAGGTCAAAGAGGTTGGGTGTGTTATTAAGTGGTAGGGTACAAGGTGCAAGTGAATTCCCCAAGGAAAGTCAATAAAGGCTTTTATAAAGTTCCAAAATATAAGATTTCAAAGTAGAGATGTTTGTGAGAGATGTTTTTTGCACCAAATCAGAAAAAAGTATGTTATCGATACATCCCCCCTCACTTAGATTGTATTTTCTCCAATGGGTTATTCTTGCCGTGCAGACGGGAATACCACACAAAAGGCCAGGCAATACATCAATTCATAGTGACTCACCATCCATTTTTTCATTCTCTCATCCACCTCATTTCCAGTCAAACAGTGGTTAGTCTCCACGCTGCACAAAGTGAATCTTCTGAACAAGGAAAAAAAAGGTTCCCCAGTTCTCCATTCCCGAAAGAGCATTTCACCTCATGTCAATTTGGGTTCTCTCGCCCAGGCCACGTGACTGAGTGACCCTTTTTATTTCTCGTACGAAGTACCAAAGAAAATATTATAATCAAAAAATTCCGAATAAGTTTGGTGAATCTACATTTAGACCTTCTGAGTCCAGAAAAAACGTTTTTGAATTATATACTTATTCTGTGTCTGTCTGTCCTGTCTGTCTGTCTGTCTGTGAACACGATAACTCAGAAACTATTGGGAAGCTTCAGGATGAAATTTGGTATATGATCTTTATTATAATTTGTGGTTTCCTTGAACAAAATCCGTAACTTGAGGAAATTCTATTAATGTCTGCATTGTTTTCCAAGGTCATTACGAACATATATCAAAACTTGAAAAGCCAGATGGTCCATTTAATACACAGTTTATCTATTCATGAATGTGGTCAAAATATAGTATTTGTTAAATCAAATCAAACGGTTATTTGTCTGTCAATTCTGTAGTCTTGCCACCCTTAGCCATTACTATCTCCCTAAACCAAATAGATAAATAAAATTGTTATGACGTTTGCTGAAATCAATGATATAGTCAGTATCAAATTTCGTTTCGAAATAGGAATTTGGAAAAAGGTATCCAAATTGCATGTTGCGACTCTGTTGGCAGGCATTTGTTTTATTTTACTCAGTTAAGTATGAACGGCTTTACTGTGCTGCTGATTACAAGAAATGTGCAAAGAAGACGCATTTATTTAGTTCTTTTTCTCACTTACGGCGAATTCTGAGTCACCATGGAATAAACATTTCCGTTTGTCGTTTCAACGTGTGCCATTACCAAACTTGACGCGTTCTGGAATAGCAGATTCAGAAGTTTTATCCGAGCAGGTTTGAGAAGTTATTAATTTCGCTTATTTTCATTCTCCACTGAGGGGTTTTAGCTTATTTTTGTCCCCTACAGCCTGTTGGGTAGAAAGTTTGGGGCCACTCCCACTGATTGCATTTCTTGAGATGGGAAATCCTTGTGTTAGGAGTATACGAGAAAGTTTAGGGGAGACCACTCCCGCTGGTCGTTCTTGGAATGGGAAGTAAACGATTATCCACTTGGCTACGGGAAAGAGGCGATATTGTCCTTCATTGAAACATAACTGTGTGGACTTTTGGCTTAGCTGAAAAGTCTGTGAACTCTCCGCCAACAGGTTCTTGAACCAAGGGAGCAGAGGGTTGGTTATTCGATTTCCTGCTCTGAAAATATTCAGTAATGCTTACCGAAATACGATGACTTAATTTCAATTTTGTTCAATGATGCTTCAACGAAAGACGAATAATATCTCTTTCGAACTGATCTCACAATGCAGGGTGGTCTTAAATTATTGGACCCATTTCGAAAATTAATAAAAAAACTAATAATGTTACAACTACAGTTTGTTTTTTTTAATGGGAGCTCAGTAAAAGAATTGTTTTTTAGATAATTGAATCGCCGTTACGGTGGTCTAGGCGGTCATAAATTATTGGACTTCCCCCCATTTTGAGAGCCATTATCTGCGAAACTATTAAAGCTAGAAGAACAATAAAAGCATGTACTTGTAGGGAATTTTAAGCTCTTTAATTTGTTAAATCAATTGTAATTCGAAAACTGAATAGTTTTCGAGATATTCAAGAAAAACTAATAAAGGAAACCAGAGTACTCGCATCGGCTTCTGCTGATCGGTAGCACATGTGTATGGAAATCTCTCGTTGTAGCAAATTTAGAACACCGTAATGGTACGCCACCTATCTGGAATTTTTTTTATTTGCTCTCTCATTTAAAAAAACCCCGCAGTTCTAACATTATTTTTTATTGATTTTTAAAATGGGTCCAATAATTTATGACCACCTGTATTGTTCTGAGAAATTTTTTTATAGGTACATTGAGTGAAAAACATCTTAAAGAGGTTAGGAAAATGGAAATACAGTAAACTCTCGCTACAACGATATCCGATGCAACGATAAATCCCTCTACAACAATAAAATTTTGTGGTCCCAGTGAATTTGCAGATAATGTTAATCTCCCTCAATATAACGATATTCTGTACAGTAATAAACCCCTGTACAACAATGTTTTTTATAAATCTCAACACCACTTTCTTCCTCTGTAACAATATTTCTGTTTCCAAATATGATGATGATACAGTTCCATCGCAGTCTTTATTGACATCCCAGGAAGCTCTTCAATGTGTTCAGTCCCTACAGGCATTTTTTTCAAGTCTTTCATCCACAAATGATGATCATTTTCGTGCATTAGACTCTATGCAAACCTTGTTTGTTGACTTAACAGTTTAAAAAATGAATAAGCAAACGAAAATAATGGATTTTTTCGATAAATAAGTTTCTCAGGTATGTGTGTATTTTATTGTATAGCTGAATTTTCAACTTTTTGTATGCTTTAACAATCATTAACACTCCGCTTATGCTTTTTTTGCAAAATGTATATTGTTGTATTGCGTCCACATTAAAACAACCAAAATTTAAATTTTTATATCGTAATAATATCGCTCCTCGATATAACAATACATCCCTCTATAGCAATATCTTTATTTGGTCACCAAAGTATTGTTGTAACGAGGTATTACTGTACAATAAAAGATGTAAATTTATACAAATTCCTCTTCAATAGAAATGAATAGTTCACTATTAAAAAAAACGCATCAGCACTCAAAATAATGTTAATAATCGCACAAGAAACTTAAAAAAAAAATAGCTTCTAAAACATATTTAACAAGCAGCTGGCAGGTGAACTGAGGCAAGATTTTCCGAAAGCAGCCTTTTCACTTCCATTCCACGTGCTGTGAAAACTGTAAGATCTTCATGAAAACCTTGAAATCCTCTCGATTAGCTAAAGGCAGAGGATGATGAAAAACAAATGAGATTTAAAAATTAAAATAAAGACGATGCACAAAAGACGATGGACGAAAAAAAGATATTTCACTTTTATCTGCAGGTATAAAAATACCTTTAGATATTTACAATTGTTTACAGGTATTTATAGATTTCGCAGCATCGACAGGTTTACAGAAAATGCTTATAAATTGAAGGGTGATTTATATTTAGTCTTATGACAGAAAAAATGAAATCCATTGAAACTTAGTAGTATTGTAAGCGGGCTTATTTTTATACTCAGAATGATTAACAAAGAATAAAGCACTTAGTAACAAATTTAAAATATTGAGATGGGTTCGAATCCGGAATAGTTATGTTTCTTAAAGTCTTCTTCTAAAGTTAATTCTAAAGTGCTAAGATAATGAAAGAGAGTATTTTTCGAGGGACCCACACAGTGGTGTAGTCGCAAAACAAGCAGTGCCGGAAAAATATAACCTGGATGACAAAAATCGTCCTGTTTTAAGGAGGGTTTTACAATTTTTTATCTTGTTTATTTCTCGTAAAACCAATGGGAGTGGCTTCCCCTAAACTTTCTCATATACTTCTCAAAAATTTGTCATTTCCCCTCCCCCTGGGTGGATAAAAGATTCGAACCTACTGTAACCCAGAATGCAATGACTATCAGAAGGATTTCATTGTAGATTATAGTGATAGTAAAATATTTAGGTGAAGAATCATATTCAAAGAGATGCACATGTATTAAAACTTAGCAATATTTATTTTCTATCACACTCTAACAATCTCCGCTAATGCGAGGGCGTGCGGCAGCGAAAACAAAACAGGAGAAAATGACCTCGTTCGCTATCGCTGAATTGCTTGCGCATGCGCAGAGATTGCTTCCAGTACGCAAGTAAAAAAATTGAATATGCAATTTGAAAGCCCTTTTTTTAACCGATTGAAATGAAATTTCGGCACAGATCTATAATTAATGTCAGTAACCGTCATACCAATTTTTATTTATCTAAGCCAATGGGTTTAGGGGATATAATTTTTACAAGTATGCGATTATACAGTCCGACAGACCATCAACCCTTTGACAGATTTTGTCCAAAATTTGATAGAAACCTACAAATTATGTGTAAAGTACCAAATTTCATCCCCTTAGCTCTAATAGTTTTCGAGTTATCGTGTTCACAGACACACGTAATTCCAAAATTGTGTTTTTCGGAGTCAGGGAGGTTTAAAACGTGCAGGTTCGTCAAAATCTCGATTTCAAGTTTTTTGACGATTACAATACTTTCTTTTTGTATACTTCGTATACGAGAAAGTAAAAAGCAGGACCAGAACGGCGTTCCAGCTCAACTACACCCCTGGTCCCACAAGAAATTTGCTTACTGTTTTTTGTTCGTCATCTGATCGCTGCTGAAATACGAGAACAGAAACGAGGTCCGTTAAAAAATAGACCTGGAAGAGTTCAAAAGGAAGTGTGGTCTATTTAACTATACATAGGAGCGACTATCTTTCCTCACCAATCGAACAAACGCTTTGCATTAAAAAAATTCTGATGATGGTCTCAATTCTAGTGTCTGAGCCCCGGTTTCGAAATTAGAGAGTCACAAGTTAGATACCCGCTTGCCCCGCAGAGACGTGTATGCAGGCACTTTAAATCCACCATGCTCAAATTTCTTCCCATCGTGTGGTATTGAAATTTGGAGAGGGGGTTGCTGATTATGTGTCGCCCTTGCCATCTGGTCAAATTTATGAAGTCCGTTCCAAAATAGATCTCATGTTGTTCGGAAGCGGGGTTATAATCTAACTAAACTACACTGTTGATTTAGATAGTCTTTTGTAAAATGCATGTTTTCAAACAATATGAATGGTGTTTAAAGGAGTTAGTTTCCCATGCTTAACTTTTAATCAGATAGCGCTCCGATTTAATTTACTTGACAGAGAGATGGCAAGATTGTTTCCTCCGTTAAATTATTACAAAAACCATAAACCAGATTTGTTATTCGAGTGAGATACGATGCTAAACAACACAGAAATGATGAAAAGACAAATAAAGAAAGGCATGTTCCAAATGATGCAATTCGCGCGCAAAACACTACACATCGAGGCGATTGACTGAATGCAATAACGATGCGCAATCACGACTCGAACAACAAAGAATTAAAAGATGGTCATTACGTTAACCACAACGTTAATTATTTTCCTGTGATTTCTATGGTGTCATCAAGGACTGTATGCTTGCACAACCACCTGTAATGATGCTGGTTAACCTGCGTTGCGCATCGCGTCACCCAAATTTACCCTGGACATGTGATAAATGTTTAAATAGGGGGAAGTGACCAGTATCCGGAGGTATTTCAAGCACACATAGATAGTGTGCAATTATTTTGGAAGAAGTGTACTTTTTGGCAGTTTTTAATGTTATATGAATGAAATGTTATGTTGTATGAAATATCAAAATTTAATGTATTTAAATAATTAAATTAGATTTATAATTAAATTTGCAAATTTAATTATAAAATTTAATGTTATA
>BGPR01048454.1:0-11546 GCA_013235015.1 Araneus ventricosus
ACAGATGGCTGTTGAAGATCAGAAAGTCGGAGAGCTGTTGAATTACCCTTGAGGAACTTTTTGCAATGGAATGGATCTCCAGGTAAACTTGTATCTCTTCAGGAAGCAACATCATCATCTCGGGAATCAGAAGAGAATTTCGCCGACTGGATCAGCAATTATTGAATAATACAGTTGCAAGAGGGAGTGAGAGTTTTGGTTTCAGTTCGCTGGCGGTGTCAATGAAGAAGTGTTATTAAGTGTCTGGTATTTTAATTAAACTTGAATTTTAGTTTGGCATAAATTAAGAATTCGAATTTAACTTAAAATTAGGAATTCGAAAATTTCCCGATGAATAATTCAGATCCACGTGAGTAATTCAAACCCGTTAAGTAATTCAGTTCTGTTGAATATCAATCCGGGCCAGAGCACTCAAAATTATGTGGGAATTAAGTTGCAGGAATAAAATCCCGGCTGTAGCAGCCAAAATTATGTGGGGTTTATGCCTTAGGTAAATCCAGGGATACGAATTTAGAGAAAGACTGCTCGGTGAAATAACTAATTTACTTTATTACACATTAAAAGTATATTTACATATAATTACAAAGAAATGATTAAATACAGGTGAAAGTTTAAGGTAGAAGTTTTAGGCCATTTAATAATAGTTAGTACCATACTTAAACCCAGAGTGGGGCAAAGAAGAAAAAGGCCATGGGCCCACGCCCTACGGCGGAAACACCTGTTGCGCGAGCGAACTTATCACCTTCTCTGTTGAAACCGTGAGTCTCTCTAACGGACCCGTGGAAGTTGCTCCGTGTTCTCGTTCTCTTGAGTAAAACGCGGCATACACTAATTGATTCGTGCTGCCATCTACAGTTACGACGGCTTACTAAATGGGCTTAATTACTTTTCCACATGTATATTGACTGCAGAAAGCCAATTAAATTACATCATACCTCGACAACATTCTTAATGTCAAGGAAAGACTTGCAACTTGATGAGGCCTGCGAAATGATATCAGGGAGTAGCTCATAACTAGCTTGTATTTCTGGAAGAAAATCCTTTTGAAAATTTTAGAAAAGTCTCCATATTAGTTTATTAAATTATGAATTTCTTGGCTTGATTATCATACAAATACTATAAACTGCATGAAACGTACTGTCTGGCAAAGAGTTTGAAATTGAATAATATTATCAGAATTTAAATAGCAAATAGTTTGTTTGTTCAGAAAACATAAATTTAAATAGAATTTATAGAATAATATAGAAATAGAATATTATTATTATGCATTAAAAGTTCAGAAATTCGGCATTTGTTTTAAAGCGATTTCGCTGCATCTCTTTTTCAGCATTTCAACCGTAGCATTCTGCCAATACAGCTCCCGCCTTTGCGAAACGCCAAATAATTTAAAAGAGTTTTGTAAGAAACACCCAATATACTGCAGAGGAAATACCGCTAATTTAAAGGTATGCACTTTTCTACACTGTTTTATTTTGAGCTAAGCCTTTTTATGCTTTCAAAAATGAATTTTGCTTTGTCCCAGAAATGATTCACTAAATGATCTCTTATTATGAACATATTTCTATTAGTTAGAGTATAACTCATACCCGAATTTTGGATTGAAACAAGAAATTGTTGAAAAAGCTTATAATATATGTATTTAACCAGTAATAATTTTTTCGAATGAAAATATCACATTATGCTGGCTTTTATGACTTCTTTTTATAATTTTCAGTAACACTTTCTGCAAAATTTAAGACTGCCTTTCCTAACTGCTCTAAGACATAAAAATAACATAGAATATACATTTAATGCTTAATTGCAAAATTTAATTTCGTGGTAAAATAGAATAATTCGTTTAGAAAATATGAGACTTACAATAGAATGGAGCGAAAAAAATCAAAATTTTTCCTATAAAATAGCACTAGTTGGCAAAAGTTGTCTATTGACTAACATATCATTTCTGAATTTGTTCAGTATTTTTACAATACATCTTCATTTAACGCAAGAGCCTTAAAATATTACTTTTTACAAAAAATCGCATATTTTATCATAATTTTGGCGGTAATTATTTCTAAATACTTTGTTTATTCACTGAACTATCTACTGAAAGTAAAAAAAATCCCTTTACTTGTAAACTATTAATTTTGCCATAAAAAAACTAATGAAGATTTTTTATAATTATTATAAGAACATGTAACTAATTTCTGGTTCCTAGAAGCCACCAAGACCTAACCGGTTGCAAATCGAGTTCCACCCACGCCCACCCCAAACATCCTACCTTGGGGCATTATTTGAATCTACTTACCAATTATACCAGGTTTATAATATGCCTTAGTCACGAAATCCGGCTTGCTCGTCCTGTCTACAATTCTTGATCGGACGTAGCCATCTCAGGCAGAACTTCCACGTGCTTTATTAGAAGCCTCAGTGTTTGCTTCCACACACCTTTCCACTGCCTAGGTGTCACAGAGAAAGTGACAAATAAGTGCAAGAAGGGGCGAACTTTCTCCTATGCAAGCACATAAGTCTCCTAATAGTTGTCGCGTCCCGGTTGGTTCTCTTACGTTGTTACCAGTGCATAAGGTCAACATAATCTTCAAGCACTGAAATTAATTTTTGGTATTTCAGACTTACGAAGATTTTTGTAGTGATATTCTTTCCCGTGCAAAAAGAATTCTACGCATACTTAGCTTCCTAATATGTTATCTTTAATCAGGAAGCATAGCAATAAGTATATTTCTGGTTGTGCGAAGAAATCAAAGGTTGCATCCACATTTTTAAGTTCATTGCTTAGGTACAGTCGTCGACGAAATGAATGGGACACCTCTGTATTTCTGGTATATATTATCTCATCTTCACAAAACTAGTGTCGATATTAATGGCTCAAGAGGACAGGTTTATTCAGATAAAAAAACTGATTAACCGAGTTAATTAACAGCTATCTTGGAATTTTCCCATTACGTCTATCATTTTTTTTTGCTGAATCAACTCCTCGTCATGAAATCAACCTCCCCATAAATTTGTATGCAGTTGTGATGATAATTTCGAGAGTTATAGGGTTTGAAAAAATGGCGTTTCCCATGTTAAATGTGAATTTGAGAAACTTTTGACGATATCTCGGAAAGTATTATGTATTTCTCAACAATTTTTTCACTCACTAAAAGAGCACTAATTTCTTACATTAAGTCATGAATAAAATTCATTAATAAAAAAATTAAATATTTTTAAACCTTTTTTAATATGACTGTGAAAAAAAGTGAATTGTAACATAGTGAAATTTTTACATGAGAGCAAAGCTGAGACGTTATAATGCCGTATTCAAAATATCAAGTGCATATATATAATAGTTTCCGAAATATTTACAAAAAGCTGAAAATTCCCACCGTTGACATGCAACGCCTGTGGTGCATGTGGGCGTGTTGCACACATCAGAAGGCACTACTAGGTAATTAAAACAATTTATTTAGCACAAACAACAATTTTAAAATATTATATCATGACGACTATGTATGTTCGGGTAACCCCATGGCCTCCAGAATACAGATGAAGGAATATCGGCCACTGGAGCAACCGGGTGTAAACAACCTGGAAAGAAAAAGGCAAAAAAGAGAGAGTTCTCGGTTGAGCGTCTTCATATATCCTTCACAATTACTACGAGCCGGGTACGACAGAGATCGGCAGTTTGGTGATCAGCATCGATGTCCGAATCTTTTTATTCGAATCCGCTACACATTCCCCAAACAGTCTCATCCTAAGGTGGGAGACGAAAACGCACTTGAAGACCGTTGGTCGTATCAGAAAAATTGGAACTGGTCATGTCGTACAGTAGGACAGCAGGTTTCAACTTGTCCACACTGATGACTTTCTCTTGGCCGTTCAGCACTACAACAAAATTCTTGGCCTGTCGCTTCTTGACGAGAAAAGGACCCTCAAATGGTGTAAAAAATCTTGCAAATGTGTTACGGGATACTTGTCCTGTTTAGTCACTCTACGCCCTATAATCTCCTGTAGGTCGCCAGTCTGTGGAACCTTTAGGGACCATAAGAAGAGGGCTTGCCCAGTTACTACGAGATGGATGGAAATTCCCTTTTCCAGCATAAACTCAAATTCCTGTTGCGCCATCTTCAATTGGGAAGGATGTATTCTACGTGCACGTGCAGTTACTGACGGACCACTCGTGTGAATGAAATGCAAAGAATTATGTGTAATTGCTTTAGGAAACGTAGAAATTAGTTTAGTTATTGCCTTGTAACAATTTAATAATGCACGCTACTCACTGCTACCCGATATTGTTTTCACATTTGGCATCTCAGAAAAACCAGCTCAACCCATACATTTCGAATTTATAATAGGATCCAAAAGACATCGCTTTTTAAGATCAACCAACAAACCAAATTGCAGCAAAAAAATCAGCACCTATTATCAGTTTCGTGATGTTCGCGATCCCAAATGGCCACTACAATCTTCTTTGCAATCCCATATCAGAAGGTTGTGTGTTCAAATCACGTCCGGGTCACCACTGTGGTGCATGTGGGTGTGTTGCACACGCCAGAAGGCACTGCTGGGTAATTAAAATAATTTATTTAACATAAAAATCAAATTTAAAATAGAATATCATGACGACCATGTATGTTCGGGTAAGCCCATGGCCTCCAGAATACAGGTGAAGGAAATATCAGCCATTGGAGCAACCGGGTGTAAACTACCTGGAAAGAAAAAGACAAAAAAGAGAGAGTTATCGGTTGAGCGTCTTCATATATCCTCTCTGGTGGTAAATCCTCCAGTTACCACAAGCTGGTTCACAATTACGGCGCGCCAGGCACGACAGAGATCGGGAGCATGGTGATCAGCGCCGAGTATCGAATCGTTTGATTCGAATCCGCTACACACCCACTTTTTGAGGGACTGTATATTATATTTATTTGCATTTATCGGTCTCCTTTTCATGAAAAGTATGATAGCTCAGACCAAAATGAAATTTAAAAAAAAAAAGCAAGAAAAGACTAGTTGCAGCAGATGGTAAACTTTAATTATCATGACACAGGTCACATGATCATCTTGAATCATTGAGTTACATATCATAAATAACTTTCAACACTAGATGTCGTTTCAAACACGAAACATCACAGTAAAGATACAAAAGCGTCCAGTTGGTTTTATTATAGGGTCTATTCTGGTACCCCGGTTGGGTTGGGAGATGGGTTGGGTTCCGTTGTTAACGCGCGGAACCCAACCAGGGGTACCAGAATAGACCCCATAGTCAGCCAGTAGGAGGGGTCAACTAGATCCTCAATAGCATGGATTGTAAGATGTATTTTTATTGGACAAGCTGTCTAACTTTTTTCTTTCTTTTGGAATGGTTTTCAATGAAACAACATTTAAAAGTTCGTAGGTCTGATGCTTCATGTTATTTATACTGCATGTAACAAATTTATCCAGCAAATTGCATAGTTAAACATATTACATGTCTTTCTGTATTTACCAATCATCCATTTGCAAATAAAATCTTCTAATTGACGTCTGCATGGAATGCATCTAATTTGCAAAGCCCAACGCTCCTCCGACCCGTTCACGCTAAACATCCAACTCTCACTGGCTTCACGCTCCGAATACTTGCAAATAAGACTTCTCGTGATCTACCACCGTGCGTGAGCATCAAATAGTAGATACAATACATGCATAGTTTCTTTTTTTTAAATGTGCGTTATACATTGCCAAAATAATTTTAATGGATATATTTCTTTTTAGATTCCTATGACGGGTTACTACACTAATAATTCACTGAATCCTGAAGCACTTAAACAAGCTGCGGATCGTTATTTACTTTATGAAGAATTCACCGCTTATGGGCTATACACGAGACATAGGTATGGACACCTCTGCTTAAATTTACATCAAAAATAATAATTCTTTTCTAAAAGGAATAGACATTTAATTAATGACTATAGAGATATTTAATGAATTTAAATTAAATGATGAAAATCAATGAGTTGGTAATGGTTTCTGACTATGGAATTTGAACAGAAGAGAAAAGGAGCCTATTATTAAGACATTTGATACGTTAAATTAAATATTTACGTAGAGTAACAATATTATAAAAATAAAAAAATCTATATTTTATTCAGGCAGTTTGAGTATAAATTTGTTCCTTTAGATCCATTAAAAGTATAAATTTTATACCAAATTAGTTAATTTAATATTTTGTTTTAGATGTCAAAATGTGCAATCAAAATTTTAATCGAATTTTATATTATTTATCTGCAAAATACTATGGAAGATTATCAGTAAAAACCGAGAACGACGGCCTTGTGGTTAAAATGCTTAGTGCAATATAAAAAATTTAAATTTAATTCTTGAGAGTTTTAACGCAGAGGTCGAAACTTTATGCAGATCAGAGCATTTTCGTTAAACTACCCTGGTTTCTTTAAGAGCCATTTCGAAACCAAATGCTTCACTCCAAAAGAGGGTTTTCAATTTAGGAAACATCGAAATCGCAAGGTGAAACATCTGGACTATTTGGGTTGATTGTTATCATCTCATTTGAATTGAACTAGTGTAGACGAGCACCGTCATGGAGGAGAACGAGGTAGGACTCGCGCGCGGTGTTCCGACACCCCACGCTCGACAACATTCGTCAGAAGTTTTCCCCCATAATCTGAGGTGGTTGGGTCCACTAGTAGCTGTCTCCAAAGTCAAGTTCCACACGTCTTGCGTGCAAACGGCAAATTCTGAACATTTTTTCTTCTCCTCTTATATTTCTTAATCATCCTTTAAAACTTTCAACCTCCCTTTTTAAAAACCCAATTTTGGCGAGCGTCACACTAATCGAATTCCCCTTTAGCATCTCCGATTTCGCCAAAATCGCACAACCTTTAGAAAAAGCCCAAAACCGTCGATCTCAATTCGCTACAGGCCCAAAAAATATTCACGCCCCCACCTTTTTGACGAATCTCTTTGCTACTCACAGACGTTCCCACACGGGCCTTAACAAATTACCCAAGTGGTTCTGATACAACTCCAGATTTTACTACTAATTCGCATGACTCCTTTACGAGTTATAATGGATCAACAGGTGCCGCCAGATATTGAACAGAGTGCCATTTTCTCAGCGCAAAACACATCTAGGGTTCAAAGGTGGTTGAAATACAAGTCACACCCTTACAGCAAACAGTCATAATTTTGGGGAAAGGATTCCACTACTGAAATTTTCTCATGGTCGGATTTTGGAATTAGCGTAGAAAAAGCAATAATTCTGTCAAACGGATTTCATATAAGGAGGAACTCAAACCTTTCTCAGCGAAAAAAAACGTCTGAAGTGTGTAAAAATCTAACACAAGATAAAAGGAGATCAAAGGTTAGGGAATGAAATGTTTACTACAATCTGAAAAAACGCTGTAGTAAACAGGATAATTTTTAAATTTTGCCTTTCTGGACACCCACCAAGGGAATGCCACACAGCTGTTTCTGATTGTAAACTTACCACCCATAGAGACAGACTGTAAGGGAGGGCCGAGGGTTTACTTCTTGGAAAAACAGAGTTCAAGGAACTTTGCCATTTAAAAGATGAAAATGGAGATTTTCTGAATGAAACTTATTTCTATTTGAATCTTTTACTTAATTAGATTTAATATTTGCCTTAATAATAATTTCTAAGGCGGGATTTTTCGAATAAGAAAGAATAAAATATTTGATTCTAAGAATAATAATAATGAAGAAAAAATAATTAATAATAACTTTCTAGAATTTCCACAAGTAAAAATAAATTAAGCTTTACATAAATTAATTAAAACTTTACCACAGAGGCATGGAGTGTCCAAGTCGTTCTAGCCCTAATTATTTGCAAATTCTGTCATATAACTTTGTGTTCATATGAAAAATACTGCAAAATTTGGATTATTTTGTAAATAAAAATTTGTTCATAGCAATCAATGATTCCATGTCTTCTGAAAAGAGTGAATACTTTTAATTTCTTTTTATTAATATTTATGATTATTTTTACCTTTTTTTACATAATATATGCTGTAATTATCATAAAATGCACGACCAGATAGAATTATAAAATCATATTTCATTTCTATGTCATTAAATTGCTTAGGGTGTTTTGAAATCCCACGCGAGTTCTCGTGTTACATTATATAGAGCTAGTTATCCCGGGTTAATTATGAAAGTTTTAAAGAGAAATTAGTTGTATAGTCTCATGAAAGAATGACCCCAATAAGAATTCGACATGAGATTGATATACCTCGAAGAAAAGATTTTTAATATATTAAATTACTCTGAAAGGTAACGAAGCAGATTTAAACATAAGCTCTCATGTTTTAAGGTTTTTGCGCTTAAAAAAGTGGATAGCGGAACATAAAAAGTCGTTTTAAAGAACAATAAGGAATGGCTTGAGGGATCTATTACTATCATTTCGTTTGAAAATTCAGAATTTATGTCTTCTGGTTTCCATCCAAGCAATTTTAAGAAGCATGTGCTCACACCAGAAAAGAGAGGACACAAAGTTAAGAACTCAAATGCCAACCAAACAACTGACTTTTGCTGCTCAAATGAAACTCAAAGCTGAAAAAAATCTATGCTTAAATTGTTGTAAAAATATATGTAAAAATTGTTAAAGACAATACTTCAAATCCAGGCCGTGCCACAAAATGCTGAGAAACACTTCAAACTTTACAGAAAAGCTAACTCCAGCAGAGCCCCTCTCAATTTTTGTGGAAGCTGATGTAACAAGAAATCAGTACGAAATAGTACAATCAGGTGCTAAGACAATATATCCCTGCTACTATTTAATATAAAAAGCTCGAAAAGAATGTTATCACAGAAAAAAATAGTAACCAAGTTGCACAAACTTCTATTGAAACTGATCTCCAAGACCTTGCTTGACCACATAGCTATACGACTTGCTGAATATTTGAAGGATGCATATTGATCTCCGACCACTTTTTGTCTTCTTGTAGACAAATGAGGAAAGGAAAGTACTATAAAACTTTTTCTAGAAAAACCTCAGAGATGCTTTCACCCGGACAAAAGATTCTGAAGAAGAAGAAATTAGTGAAGAAGAAGATGCCATCAGTAAAGAAGATGATATTAGTGAAGAAGAAAATTCTCAGGGATAATCTCTTGAAAAAAATTTTTTAATCTTATTTTATGATATACTATTTAAAATGGTGATACTTACAAATAGCATTGTTTCGAAACACTGATTAAAATATTTAATTTTAATATGTGTAATTAATATTTAGAATCTTTTTATGGTCATAAATTTTTATAACAGAGTAAAAATAAATAAATGTAAGAAAGGATACATTTTCTAGGCAAAAAATCGCGATAAAATAATTTTGCCCACTTTTTTTATGCAAATACTCTACTGTGCGGCGTTGCATTCCTGTCTAGTTAATTTTTCCTTTAAAATCAACAACTGATTCTTAGACACTTCATACATCGGTGTTTCATTGCGGCCCTTGATTCATTATTTATTTATTATCCATATGTTTCACTTATTTATTTTTTACAAAATTATTTATTATATAATAAGAATTTTTAAACATTTAAATTCAAGGATTGATTTTTTAACACTAGCAAAAATGTTGCAACGGCGCAGTAAAGCGAAGCCAACCAATGTAGTTAATACCACAGGGCAAGTTAAATGCCTACCTTTCCTCCGAGCACGTGAGCTCTTCTTTCTTCCTCCAAGCTCGTGCGCAGTGGTAACAGAAACAGAACAATTGTCAACGAGCGGTAGCTAAAGACAGCCGCAATGTCTTCGAAGCAGCAGCAGAGTAGCTGGTTAAAAATTGCGTGCGCTACATGTCGCAGTGTACAGCAAGGGCTGCAAGAAGTTTCCGATGCATCTGCTTTACCTTACCAAACTATAGGAAGGTGTGGAAGTGTCGTCTTCTCTGAAGGCTTTTACTGTGAGTAAAAGCCTTCAGAGAAGAACGCGAAAGTGTCTCAGACAATTTCGTTACCACCAGTACATGACGAAGACTGTGAGGCTTTGCCCGCGTTAATGGAGGCGGGTTAGAACTCCACGATTCGTAAATTTGCAAAAATATAAGAGAGGCGTCTTCGACTCTCTTTCGATCTAAATCCCTGTGGCTTCGACCTAATATCTAAGATAAAGGAACCACTCCATGGAATTCGATTCTGAACAGTTGAAGATGTTCTTCAGATAATATATCTCGCACGTCAATGGTACACAAACATCAATGTCGCTCAGAAAACGTTTTACGGAATACTAGTGGTTACAATGATCACGTGTAAAGAATAGAACCTTGTGTAAATTATTAAGTTGGAGGAATAAATGTGCAGAGTCGAATAACTAGTAATTAATCAAGCAGAAATTTAACGTCCTTTATATTCATGATCGACACGGCATAGAACATTAAGTTAGAGACATAAAAATGACACACAATATATCACGTCCGTAATCGGACTCGTTTTATCAGCGTCTGAGTGTGCGCTCAACCACGCAGAGTGGCTCCACTTACTAAGGAGATTCCACATCAGATTATGAGGGTAAATGGGTTGATGATGTAATTATCCCAACACCTTATATGCATGCTCTTTGCATAAGAAAAAGAGCCATGATCAGCTTATCAGATCGTGGTCAAAATAACTGCAGTAAGCATGCTTACTTGCGATTTAGAATCTCGAATGTAAATAACATGGAATGCCCATTATTATATTTAGTAAAATATATCGCATATATGTAAAATCCCAATTTTTCACGAAAGTTCGAAGATTTTAAACCTAATGAGAGAACTCAAAATGAATCATGCGATTTTTAAAAAATATTTTACCACAACTAAAACATTAACCTATGTATATGTTATCTTTAGCAATAGTTATAATTCTTAAAATTTAGCAAAATTAATTAATTAAATTTTGATTAAAATAAAAAACAATAACATATTTTGCATTAAATAGAAAGGCGCATATGCAGCCAAATCTAACGAAATACAAAAACAAATAAAAGAAATTTAAATTAAAAGAAAACAAATTAAAAGAAAACAATGATAAAATAAAAAATAATGAAAACAATAGACGTTTTTGCGTGCAAACGCAGCAGCAAAAAGTAATTGCTTCAACAGAAATTTTTTAAAAAAATACAACCAGAACTATAGAGAAACCAAAATTTACCAATATTTAGAACAATTTGTTGATATTTACAAGTTCAAAATTCAAGAAAAAAACTCTCAAAATTCTACCAAAAAATAACAATAAATTACAGTTTTACAATAACCTCGATAATACCTCAGCTTTTTAGATAGGCTCTGTGATTATTTTGTTAAAGATAAAGAAATTTAATTAAAGAAAATTAAATAGAAAACAATGATAAAATGAGGCACGAGACAAAGGTAACAGCAGCAGCAAGTATTGTTAACAGAAATTTTTACCACAATCAGAATTATAGAGAAACTGTATTTGTCATTGATAGAATTACTTATTGTTAGGCTCGAGTTCAGCGAGGAAATGGTTTCATTTGAGGTCAGAAACCACACGCCATGGGCGGTTTCTGACATGAGCCATTTTAATCTTTCATTTTGAATAATTTCTTAACA
>BGPR01048455.1:0-11546 GCA_013235015.1 Araneus ventricosus
TCATTACTTCGTTCGAAGTTACATGTACTTTACTGTCGTATGTTGAGAGTTTTAAAAGTAAGCATTAAATGTGAATAACCAATATCTGAAAATAATAACCAGGCATACGTTTTCCCCTTTACAAAAATGTTTATTAATGACAGGAAGAAAAATATCTCGATTAATTAACATTTAAAATCAGTTTTACAGTTAATGTACGCACAAACACTAGAATACCTGTAACATTTATCGCATAAAAAATTACGTTAGAGTTGATCTTCCAATAAATTTTGCTGAATTAATAGCATTTACAATGAAGTTTGGTCAATAAGATCACATGTCAATGTAATTAATCACATTACTAAACTTCATTGGTAATTATATATAATAGCACGTTAATGCTGGTAATTCCATAAATTATCCCACAACGCTTAAACCCGATTATCCATTCGATTTAGCGTAACAGATTATTATGCATATCTGCAGTTATTGATGAGTAATCGTAGTTATTATACATAATCTGCGAGTTAATTATTGCATAATCTGTATAGCATATACGATTATCACTAATCGCTAGTTGTCCATACGCCATCGCCAGTTATTTTGCATAATCCGCTTCAGTTTATTATACATATTGCAAATTATCCCTTTTAATCATATATTTTAATATAATCCTCTTTTCAGCTATATTGAATTTCCAGCAAAGGATTCCAGAAACCCTCGCTTTGCATGAGAGTGGAGTTATTTTTCATCAATATAGGGAAAAGTGAAGAATGGAATGGGAGATGTTTACATTTTACTTAGCGTGATCTAACAAAGAACTCCGGAAATGTGTTCATGTGCCGACACGCCTTTCCGGTGTAAAATCGTCCAAAAGTGCTAGTTTCGGAATCTGTTGCTAAACA
Source organism: Araneus ventricosus (assembly GCA_013235015.1). Taxonomy (NCBI): domain Eukaryota; kingdom Metazoa; phylum Arthropoda; class Arachnida; order Araneae; family Araneidae; genus Araneus; species Araneus ventricosus. Next base: position 885 of record BGPR01048455.1, read on the forward strand.
GTAATATATTAATTATTTATGTTAATATATTCGTGTAGCCGCAGTCAAAAGCATAATGAATGATCTGTGTAACTTATTTATCTGAAGATGCAGAGTGGTGAATCAAAAATTGTAAGACGTTTAAGGTAATGAGAAAATGGCCCGTGCAAGGGGACATACGACTGTTAAACCTTGAAAATTTTAGATTTTATTAATATATATATATATATATGTATATATTATTCCCCTTTCTTTTCTGAACAATTTAAAACAACCCACGCTAAAAAAATTCCCATAATTATGACAGTAATGAAGGAAAATGTATCAGCTATTCAACGTAAACATTGAATATGGCCATATCTTTAAAGCGCTATATCTCAAAATGTGTTGTTTTTTATCTCAAGAACTATCGAATATTTTTACATAAAATTTGTGCTGAATATGTATTGTGCTATGTTTTACAAATTAAACAACAGTTTTGTACATATTTTCACTAAAGAAGTTTCCTGGGGGTTAGAAATGGTGAAATCTTAACAATTTTTATTTTAAATTGGTATATAAAATATTAATTAAATTTAAATGTTAATAAATTGAGGTTCAGTTTCTTAAACAGACTGTTTGAATTACTTAGATATCCAAAATATTGTGTTTTGATCAATATTTTATCCGTAATCATGCGCGTAAGGTGACCACTTTATTTTTTCTCCAAAAATTATACCCATATTTATTACTCTATCAAATATATGCATATACATATATATATCAATGTCATGAAAGTCAAAAAATTATATATATATATATATATATAATTTTTTAAGGGGCCAAACTGATGAGCGGACTTTTATTCCAATCGCAACTGGAAAAAAATTACTGTTTTACATCTCTGTTTTATAAACCGTACACTAAGGGCTAAAAAAGTAAAAATAGAGCGCCACCTAACCTGAAATTAGCGCCATCTAGGCCACAATCAACACGATGAAGAGTTGAGCCAGATGTTACAAGATGAAATTAGAAGGTTCTTTAAAATATTTTACTACATTCGCATCGCAAACTCGCTCCATATAGAAATACTCACTCCGTGGTTTCATAAACGACTGTAACACCCACAAGTGCCAAAAAAAATCAAAGCACAATTTTTCACTTTATTGGTCGATGAAACGTTCTTGTTTCTGGACAACCTTTGGTATTTACTACGTAAGATGGCGAGTGAAACCAACCAGCTTCGTCGATTTTGTGTCGGCCGACTAATTGCTGCTACCCGTATTTTGATACTTTTCGTGACAATTCAACTGGACTATCTTGACTTGGATATCGGACGACACGAAATCGGTGAGTGTGGAAGTACAACCAGAGTAACTTCAATTCACTTCCTGAACCCATGCTAGCATGAGCTCATCAAGATATATTTCAACAGCCAAGATTGGAGACTTCGAATGCGGAACGAATTTCAAAATATTATATACCAAAATATTTATTTTTAATATTGGTGACATTGAACTGTTTTGTCATAAAAGCTATTAATTAATATATCGTCTTTAGTATTATAAAAAAATGAATTTTAACTTTCTATTCCTCCATGATACAACATTTAAATATTAAGATTCAGCTACCAAAGTTAAAATCCTATTTTTCTGTAGGAAATTAAGAGTATGGAATCCAAAGAAATTTTGGCCCTGTAACTTGTAATGTAGACGATTAACATCGAAAAGGTCTCAAAACAAAGCATAAAATGTGCCTTCAAACTATTTAAACTGAGCTAGTTACCAATAATCTGAAGGAAATATTGAAGGCCAATATATGATAACTGATATAAAAAAAAATTCCAGAAAATGCTGTAGATTCGCTTTCAGACAACCAGTTTCTGGCTAGATGACGCTTGATGCAGGCTGGGCGACTCTATCTGATCGCCAGATGGCGCTAGATTCAATACAAGTTAGGAAGCTTGGAAAGTGCGAAATAAAATTTTTTATATATATAGTTTCAGCCACGAAAAATTGTGGGTTGTTGTCAGGAGGGAAAATCCACTCCTGCGCCTTACAAAACGGTATGAAAACGAATTCTCGTCCTTTGGAATAGAAACAACTTTGTCTAATGAAATGGCTCATTTTGAAAAGTTTTTATAATCGGTAATGTTATTTTTTTAAAGATATTATTTTAATTTTATTTTATTGTAAGCATTTCATCGGATAACATGCCAATTTCATGAGCTATTGAGCTAAAAAGAGGAAACAAATTCATGCACATCTCACAAATATTCGAAATAATCTCTAGTACTGAAGATTAGCGCTATATTCACAGTTTTTTTAAACAGAATGTAGCTGTTTTCATTTATGTATTTCATTTGTTACAAAAATTGCAATTTTTGTTCTCGTGCAAAGTGCTTAAAAACTGCAATTTTTGTTATAATAGCGCATCTAAAACATGACAATAAAAGCATGCCCATTTAATATCTACAGCACAAATTTCAAGAAAAAGTAAGAAGAAATTAGTTGCCTGTTTAAATCTTATATTTCCTATAATTGACTTTGTTTTGATAAAAATATATTTTGAAATATTTATTACCTTAAAAATTTGCTTTTAATTTCTATATTGCTTCTTGAATTTCTATATTTCTCAATTAATTGTGTTTTTGTTTTTTAAACTAAAATAAAATTTTCAAAATGATAATTTTCGTCTTGAGAACATTCAAAAACTATTGTAGAAGTTCATTATCTTGAATTTCTGCAATAGTTTTTTTTAAAAAGTATGACTTTTCTACACGTGGAACATAAAGAACAAAATAACACTTGAACTAATAATTAGTTTATTAGCAGCCAATGTTGAAAACAGACTGAACTACCCTCTACCACATGACTTTCTGACTTTCCAACAAGAGCGGACTTGCTCCTCCAGAGGGCGTTTCGGGTTACGTCAGAAAATGAAGCTGAAAAATCTTGAACTTAGAACTGCAAGTTGCGCCATTACTGTGCACTTCTAATCTTTTCTTCTAGCTCCTGTGTTTGTGCTATGTTGGGATGTCCATGTGTAATTCAGCCAATATATGCTTTTATAATTTGAAAGCATGACTTAAGAACATGGTGCGGTCCGCCAAGTTGAATTTTTTCTCGCCAAATTGATTTTTCGCCAAATGTGGTAACCTTCTTCATTTTGTTGGAAACCCTAAAACTTTGCGCCAGAATTGCAAAAAAAAGCAGATAAAATTAGTTTTTAATGCTTCATGTCATCTTGCACAATTCCCTTACAAATTGAGAAAATCCATGCTAAATTTCATACAATTTTATGTACTATTTGCAATTTTATGTACTATTTGCAATGTTATGTACTATTTGCAATTTTATGTACTATTTCCAATTTTATGTACTACAGTAGAGTCTCCCTACAACGAAGTCTCCTTACAGCGAATTTCTCCCTATAACGAAATTTTTAATTGGAATGTTAAATAACATTCAAAATATTCTCCATATAACGAAATGGTTGTCTCCCTATAACGAATATTCTCAGACCTTTATCTTTTCGATTTTTGTCATTTTTGAAAAAAGTTGCTAATTTCTGTGCAAACAAATCGCTCACATGTGCCTGTTTCTGGAACCACTCGCATTGTTCATTCCATAACAATAGAATGCTATGTGAAGGGTAATGCAGTTGTGGGGACCTGGGTTTCTACTGAGAGAGCAACATTTCTACTGGTCAAGATTCCAAGAATCGGGGTGGAGTGGGGTGGAAACAGCAAATGGATGTGACAATACGCATTTTATGTTTATCCATACTAGTACATAATATTATTCTCTAAATTGTTGAATTGTCTTCACTTTTGAGCATTTTATTTATACAATAAAAATTAGTATAATTTTAACAAATTTATAATAAATATTACTTCATTTTTAATTGAAAGTCATAATTAAATATTTTTGAACTTATCGCACATACTAAAAGGTTTGTAACATTTACTTAAATAGCTGCAAAAATCTCTAATCTCCGTATAACGAAATTTTCTCTATAGCGAATTTTTCAACTGGAACCAAGCGATTTCGTTATAGGGAGATTCCACTGTATTTACATTTTTTGCCATGGCTCATTAGAATCGCCGCCATCTTGAAACCATCCAAGATGGCGGATATTTGGCGACTTTTTGGATAGTTAGCGCGATTCCCAGTTTGGCGACAAACCGCACCATGTTCTTAAGTCTTACCAAAGCATGGATCAACGTCTTATTTCGTAGTGTATTTCATTCATTTTAATGGATTATCAAGTTTATTGCAGTTAAAGGACAGGGGAACGCACCTGCTCTGCCCGGGTCGACAGAAAAGGTAGGATCATTTTGATGTTCAATTTATTTTGAATAATTCTTACCAATTCTGAAAGAAGATTAATTTCTTGACAGTCATAATCGTCTTCTTCCGTAGCAAAGTGCGTGAATTTTGAAGAATCTTAAATTTTGTTGTTTTTCAAATTATTCAACAAACATGCAGTATTTCAAAAACTTACTGTTCAGAATTAATGTGTAATTTTGATTGTTATCAATTATTAAAGCAACATGTTGACGTTTTTAATGAATGGAAAAGAACTAAAATTATATTGTTGTTGAATTTATGTGCTTGTATTTCCTAATTCGCTCATTTTTACTCAAATCCAGTTCATGTTCTATTAAAACTGATCTCCGAGACTATTTAAGTTTGACCATAGTTTTAGTGCATAAGAAAGGAAATTTTAACTTATCATGAGTGATTAATAAAAGTATTCTGGCTTTGTCTTTATTGTGTGGTGGAATAATCTGAAATGGTGTCAGAATGAGAACGATTTGATATTGAAGTTTCAAAGTACGTTGGGTAAAAATAGTTTGGAACATTTTTCTTACTTTCACGTATTCGTGCCTTCCTTCAAAACTATAAAATGGAGAGACTGGCGGCTTATAACAAGCTGGTTCTTCAAGAGGTTCGTTGATTCTTCAATGAAAACAATCATAGATTATATGTTGATTTGAATATTTAATATTAAATATCAAATTATTTGTATTCCCACTTTATAATACTTCAGTACTTAGCATTAAAGTAATTCATTTTTGAGCTTTATGCCTCATAAAGTTTATTAGAAAATAATAGCAATGCATTCAGTAGTAATGCAGAAAGCAATTTTCCTAAAAAATAATTATCCGGATCATTCAATGGATTATGGGTTATTTCGATGATACGTAAGTTTAGGTTTATTTATGGCAAGTCAAAACATCTTCACTGTGATTAATTTTTTGTAATTCATACATTAAATATACTGACTGTATAGTAATATTAGTTAATTATATAGCAATATTAGTTGCATAATGTAGCAGTTATAAAATATACATATTATTAATAAGAAAGTAGTTATTATCATTGAATTTAAACAGAATTATATTATCTCAATACCCAATGATCGGCTCCCCGATAGAAGTGGGCACCACTAAGTGTGTATGAGTTGCTCAGGTTTGTATATGAAGGAACTCGCCCGCCTCGGGGTACAGGAATTGGGGGGTGGTGGCAGCCCTCCTCCAGTGATAGTACGTACCTCCTACGGGAGGGGCTGGGCCGTGAGGCTGTGCTGGCCATTAAGACCCGACCCCAGTACTCGTCGCTATCGCACGACTGTCATTCAGTGAAAACCCGTGTGCTTTGGCAGGTCGGGGGCTGTATTTACGGTTACCCAATGATCGCAAGATGAAAAGTAAAAGTAGGTAAGTGTAATTTTTTCAGAGGGCCCCCTAAACGTTCTGTGCAAGGGGCCTCAAAAAGTTCAATCAGCCCCTGACCTTTTTCTGCGATATTTCGCAGCATTTTTCCTTGCCTTCGCCAGCTTGAGGAATTTAGATAATTTCTCTGCAATGCATATTTTTTAACATCAGCATGCTTAAATAGAATTTTTCCATCTTAGTGCCAAAAGTTAGTTTTCCAAACATTGCCCCTCACAAGTTGAGAAATGCCGGCGCATTTTTACTTAATGGCGGTGGCTCCGCGTGAGCTCAGGAACGAGAAGGGTGCAAAAAATGTTCATCAAGATAATTCAATTTTAAAAGCTACTTTATCTCCAAGTAGGCCAAATTTTTTAATTCCAAATCCAGATGTGAAAGTTCATCATCTTCAAAGAAAGTAAATAACCAGCATATGACATTTTCTATTAGTTTTACTAACAAAAATTAAAGTGAATGTTGATATAAGACGATCCCTCTGACGAAGTTTTTTTTAGCTAATTTTTATTAACTTTCACTCTCTGAATTCGAAAAACCAATCAGAATTTGTCCATCACCCTCCAATTTTATGCAACATGAACTCCCACCAAAACCTCTGTCCACTCCTTTCCTTTATTTGAATCAATGTCGTAGCCAGGATATTTTTTGTTGCCTTTGAGATTTTAACTGATAATGGTGTTTTTATGGTCACTGAACCTGAATATAATCTCGAATAACCTCTATAACATACTATTTTTTAGCAACACTACTCGTAATTGCTTACATGTACATAGAAAATGTCATTGAAATACGTCGGATGTTGTGTCAAAAATACTTTCCGAAAAAATTAATTGCAGGCCAAGAAGATAATGTTTGGATATGAAATGCTCTTACAAATATAATTTTCATAAAGAAAAGGCTGTATGTCAAAAATTATAACAGGTGTTTTTGGATCGAGAATCCTGCAAAGCAAATACGATTCAATGAATCTGTCACTTTGTAAGGACAGATGTTTCTATTTGGTAACACGTGGAGCTATAAAATCCGTTTTGACGGCCAAGGTCAAGGGTAAAACAAGTTTTCTTTCTTTTCTGGAAAGTGTGGGTGTCTCACTGTCGGGTGGGGGATAAGACTTTTGTTTTGCCAGCAGCGTATAATGAACCGAAGCTCCATTTTGTGTTTTGTTTAAGTGCTCTTTGTTTCTCAAAGTGAGAGCAATGCCAAGGATTTTTAAGGATCGTCCTAACAGTTTCTGTTATGTTGGTGGCGAATTAATTTTTAAGTCACAAAGGAAACACCTTACCCCGCTTGTGAAAAATCTTATGCACTTTATTTCGGTTGCAGAATCGGTAGGAAGGACAAAAGTTGGGTTTGATGAAGGATTTTGTTAAAGCGATGGACTGTGGAGGAAGTGGATTTCAGTACTTACGTCTGAAGTTTCCAAAAGTGAGTGAAGCAAAAATTAAGGAAAGCATATTTGTCGGGCCTCAAATTAGACAACTAATGAAGGATTCGGTGTTTGAGAGTAAACTGACTGTGAAGGAAACCGCAGCATGGACATCGTTTAAGGAGTTAGCAAAAACCTTCCTCGGAAATCACAAAGCGAAAAACTACAGGCAAATCATCAATAATTTGCCAAAGCCCTACAAAACCATGGTATGAAACGTGTCGTTGAAAATATTATTCTTGCACTCCCACTCAGACTTTTTCCCTGAAAACCTTGGCTCAGTAAGCGACGAGCATGGTGAACGGTTCCATCACGATATCTCGAATGTGGAAGCTCGTTACCAAGGGAAATGGAATCCCAAAATGTTAGCCGACTTTTGTTGGACATTGAAATGGGATATTCCTCAAGCCAAGCACAGTCGACAGACTAAGTGCACAAGAAAGTGAAGGTCTGTAACATTTTAATGTGATTGTGTAAATATTGCAAGCTGAATATGATTTCCTAATGTATATAATAAGCGTTCCTACGTTGCTCATAAACTATGGGTGATTGAAAAAAACGGTTAACAGATTTGAAATCACGGCACAAAAATGCATAGGTGTAACACTTTCTTTCTCAAGCAACAAGGGAAAAAATTGTTGTCCAGTGAATCGGAGCTCCCCATATACACTTCCCTCCTTGCCAGTTCACTCGATAACACTCTTTCAAAAATGAATATCAAATAACTCATATACAGAAAATTTATTTTTAAGCTAAAACATATTAAATACATCTTTTACTGAAATTCTCTAAAAATTTGAAAGTTTTAGAATAGAATTTGCTTGAATCTATCGTCGCAACACGAACCGAAACTCATAAACAGCCAATGAGAATGTAACTTGTGCGAGAGTGAGGAAAAAAAGAAAAGTTCAGTTGGCTCCGTGCCAGTCAGAGCAGCTGTGTTGACTTTCAACTCATAACCCGTCTAAGCTAAGGGAAGAAAGAGTTGCTTTCTTTTCCACTCCGGAGTTTCTGCTCAGTGAACGGATTTCGGGGGGGACAGATTATTTTGCAGCTCAGACATGCGTCTCTCTTCGTTTGGATTCATTTTTTCCTTTTTTTTCAATTTTTAATTACTTTTTTTGCATTTTCGTAAGTCATTTAACTCTGAGAGTAGAAAAGTAAGCGAATAAGATTCAAAACGAAAAGTACAAGTTTAAAAAATAATTTCAGGGGGTGCTGCACCTCTGCAGCCCTAATGGACGAGCCGCCACTACTTCATGGTGCCAGTGCCTAAAAACATCGATGAAAAATTGCAACAATACCTTTGCCCATTGCATTTGCATTGTCTTGGCCTGACGCATTTAGATGACTATACTATTTCGTCATTTTATAGACAGGAAAAAACAAGCACTATTCTGTTTCTGTCGGTTTTCCATTTAAACGAAACCAGTAAGTCCGCGAGACACTTTCACACATTCAATCTCCTCCCTTACCTACTCCCTCAATGATTTAGTGTCCATTGGGTTTTGAAGTGCATGCAAATAATAAAGAGTAATATCAGGAACATAACGAAATATTTAAAAATGAATATTACGAGATATAAATAATTACATTTTAGCATTTATATTTACAGAATATCTAGTTCGCGTTTAGGGATGCATAATCCACAATATTTTGAATAACAAATATTTCTGCTATTGTTATTTTTAAATATATGTTTTAAATAAGTGTGATTTCAATCACAATTTTAATTTTCAAATTCTTATTAAATGTATTTAAAGTATTTTGAAAAAAAAATTAACCCCACCCCATTTACTGCAGCTTCTAAAATCTTACCTCGAAGAGAGAAAATTCGCAGTTAAAATTGGTAACAGCATTTCTGAAGCCAAAATTATGAGAGCAGGTATTCCACAAGGAAGGAAAATCTCGCCGGTCCTCTACTCTCTTTATGTTAACGACATTCCAAAAACACATAAAACATTATTAGGTATGTACGCAGACGATACTGCCATTCTTGCTAAAAATAAAAACCATAAATATACGGCAGCCGCTTTAAACCAACATCTAGCGAAACTGGACGACTGGTTCCTCAAATGGAAAATTGCCCTTAACGTCAATAAAACAGAAGCAGTGTATTTCGCCAAGGGTAGAAGAAAACACAAACCAATAGTTAAAATTAAAAACCAAACGATCACCTGGTCTCAGCAAGCCAAATATCTTGACGTTATACTAGACGAAAAATTAACCTGGAAAAACCATATTACAACAATAAAAACTAAATTTCGTGCAGCCTCAAGAAAACTTTTCCCTCTAATAACACGAGATTCGGAAATGAATAGGAAATATAAATTGCTTGTCTACACTGCGATCTTACGTCCGATAATTACTTACGGATGCCCCATCTGGGGGGCCGCAGCCAACTCAAATATCAGAATGCTGGAAATTCTAGAAAATAACGTAATCCGTCTAATATGCAATGCTGGATGGTATATGCGAAATGAAGATATAAGAAATGCAATTAAGCTAATGTCTTCAAAGGAATTTATCAAAAAAGTCTCAGCAAAATTCTGTCATAATCTTGATGAAATGGATAATGAAGCCATTCAGCAACTTGAAAATTATACCCCCGATCCGAAAAGCAAAAGACCCCGTTAGATTCTATTATAATTGTAATTATAATTTTTAAAAAAAATTGGAATAGCTATCCTTGCTACCTGTTTCAGACCCTTGTCCCCCGTCCCATTCTTCCCAAAAAATTTCTAAACCCTGAAGAGCAGTTCCAAACGGCATGTCGCTTCCCTATCAGAGCAAGTAAAGATAAATTATCACATCCAGAGATATGAGTTCTCTCAACAGCAGTGTCTACTCTCTACAGGCACCAGTTCTTGCAGTACTCCAGCAACAATCCCACAAGATCCAGATAGATCCCACCCACACATCCTTTGCCTCCAACAACAGCAGCAGACTATCCAATTCCCAGAACTGAAAGTATCCAACATCACCAATGTACCATTACAGGGGATTTGGCCCCCTGCGGGGGCCATGGGCCCCAAAAATTATTTGTTTGCTGTTTACTGAAAAAAAATTTAATCAAAAAATTGTCATTTGTTTTTATTACACTTTGTGCAAAATTTTGTATTTTTAGTTCTATATACTGTCAATAGATGGCGTCTGCAGCGAAAACTACTTAAAAAATTCAGATCAATTAAGTTAACCACAAATATTCCCATAAAGCGCGAAAGCCAAAATCAGCACAGTTCACTATTCAGAATCCCCTTTGCAGTGAATCACAAATCCGATCTTCCGTTTCGATCAGTTAAACGTCGGAGATGACGAGTTAACTAAGCTTCCCGGTGAATATTTGTTTGGATCGATTAATTGCTACTATCTTTCGTTCTACAATAGCTGTAATCGATAAGAGCTGTAATCATTCGAAACCGCATATCACAACAAGAACTGTGACTCATAGCGTCACAGGAAATACCAATGAAACTGCGATAGAGGGGAACCGAACTGTGACCGCAAATAGAAAGATCTTCTTTCTAAGTTCCAAAAAGGG
>BGPR01048456.1:0-11546 GCA_013235015.1 Araneus ventricosus
TTAGGATTTTGAATTTATATAGGTTACATAATAGAATAAGAATGCGGTAATATCAATTTTAATTTGTAATAACTTTGAAATAAGTGCAGAACAGAAGACATACATAGCTTTCGTAAAAGCTGATTAGTATTTAAAAAAATATGAATTTTTCTTTCATATATGTCATTTACCACTTTCCTTAAAAAGTTTAAGTCTATATATAATGTAAACCAAATCTTGTCCATTGACAGACTAAGAGCTCATTCTTGAAATCTATATATAAATGCCGGCGTCTATCACGATGCGGGCTATGTAATTGAAATAATAGGAAAGACCACAGAGCCTGAGGAAGGGATGTTTTAATACCATACACACTAATGACCACTAATTTAACTTTGGTTTTCATATAGACAGCGCGCCATCTACAATGGCCAACTAAACGAAATTGTGACGTGAAAGATGGCCTTGTGAGCTTCGGATCTTGCTATTGTTGGGGGTGAAGTGGAATTACAACCTCAGTTACTCAGCAAATTAAATTTGTCGTTTCTCATTGGAATCTGTGAATGGAATCTTTTATTCGAATGAAACTGTTTCTTCCAGCGAGTATTTCAGAGTTTAAAGTGGATCTAGGATGTCTCAAACGCTATGTGATATAAACAATATTTACTAAAAGTAAGAGAATCTTTTTACTTGCCTCAAACTACTTTATGTGGATTTTTTTATACAAGTTCATTTAACTGGATTTGCTTTATATGAGTAAAGATGAAATTTTGTGATCTATTCTTCACTCACTTCCTAAAAAGCTAGTTTTGAAATTCTGTACACTTTTATATTCTGAATGACAGCATGCCATATTAATATTTTCAGAACATTATTAGTTAATGGATGAATTTAATTAAATTTTAATCCCAGAAAAGTAGTGGCATCAGATAGTGGATATGAGAATATACTGAGCTAAAAATTCCATAATATTTCTAATAATGAGTGATAAACTTAAGACTAAAAAGTAGAAAAAAATTAAAATAGAATATCCTAAAATAGAATAATCTATTTTTTTAGTGTACTATTAAAAATGAGTTTTCAAAAACAATTTTTTATTGATATTTTGGAATCATGACAGTCATGATGACGCCAGGCGTTTTGCAAACTGGAGCATTTTTTTATTTCAAAAATTATAATATGACATTGACTTCAACAATAAAATGATATTTGAAACATTATTTTATTGTTTTTATTACATTTAAATTTTATTAATACATTTTGCTGTTTTATTTCATGAGAATAAATCATAGATCATATTCTTCCTTCATTGGATTATGCTTTGATCAAAAATGATGAAAAATAATTCAAATTCAGAAACATCAGATGTAAATTTGAAACATGTAACAGCGAATACAAAAAATAAATTAAATTATAAGCAAGAAAGTGTTTTCCTTTTCCAGTCATTCATATATAAAATTTTTAGACCTCAGATGCAAGAAGCCACCTTTTCTCAGGCCAAACAGATGCCTTGCCAAATATGAGATTTTACAAAGGTAAAGTGAAGTAAAACTAGCTACAGGTTGTCTATAGAGTTCACAGTTTCCTTCACGGAAGACTGAAACTAACAAATTAGTCTGTTTCTCTGTCTGCCTGTACCCATAGGAAACACATTCTACTAGTATAGACGGTGACCGAGAATTGTTCGACACTATTCAAAAATTAATAAAAAAATTAATGTTACCACTTTTTTTTAAAATAATAGCTCATATTAAAAAGGTTTTTTCGGACATGTAACGCACCATTACGGCTGTCTAGGTGGTCGTAAATTACTGAAAATTTCCCAGTCATTAGCCATTATTTGCGAAAATATTAAAAATAGATGAAAAATAAAAGCTTGTATTTGTAAGGAATTTTATGCTCTTTAATCTTTTAATTCTATTGTAATTCGAGAACTGAAAGGTTTTTGAGATATGCAAGAAAAACTAAAAAGGGAAACCAGAAAACGAGTATCTGCTCCTGCTGATCGGTAGCCATTGCGAATAGAAATCTCTCGCTGTAGCAAAATTAGAGCGTCGTAATGAGGTGCGTCACCTCTCTAAAAAACATTTTAAATTTCGCTCACATTTAAAATAAAAACCGCAGCTTTAACGTTATTAGTTTTTTTAATTAATTTTTTAAATGTGTCCAACAATTCTCGGACATCCTTTACTTTGTTTACTAATCGAAAGGAAAATTTTAGAATGGTCAGTTTAATGCATCGATTATAATGCTCAGGTTTCCTGTGAGACTAGGAACGAAAATGATAATTAGTATTATCCTCCTTTTCTTTTATAACCACATAAAGGGAAAAATATGTCGAACGAATCATGGCACTTCGTCTAATTAACATTTAGTTAGCCTCTTGAATGAAACACAATAGTTATATTTCTATTCTTGACTGTCCATGAGCCGTTTAATTCGGATACAGTTATAGTTACGATTCCTTCATTACGGGTTAATTGAAGTGAATGATCTTCTTCGAAAGACAATTTCAGATGTTTCACCAGAACACATCAACCGGAGATTGCAACTCGAATAAATGGGACAATGCGCTTGCGACAGCGATGGAAGATTCCAGAGGAAATCCAATGGAATGGAATTCTATTGACAGTGCAACGACGAATTTGAAAGAATGGTAGAATAGAATCATTCTCTGGTCTCCTAGGATAATAGACAAATTCTATAAAGCACCTGAATGCAGGATACGAATAGTCAATATAAATCGTAGAATTACCCATTTAATTTATTACATGGCAACTGGTATAGAAAAAATTCTCATCTACATATGTTTCAGTTTTCTTACAAGTTGTTTTCTTCAAGTAAATAAAAGTTGGTGCACGTTTTTTTCGGCGTGATTGAAAAACTAAAATTTAATATTCATACTAAAAATTCGTATCAGTGGAATGATATCAGCAGAGAAAGTAAATGATTAATTCGTTAGATAAAAAATTTTATTTGAATAAAAGAATAATTGTTTATTTTTAATTAAGTGTTATAAATATTAAAGATTTTATTTGTCAAATCGAATAAATTTATTCGTTTGAAATTAATGCAACCATATTTTAGTTGTGCAAAAAGTTTCTAATTAAATTGCAAAACCATATACTCTATTACGTCTTGGTTTGGTTGGGTTTGTTTTAGTTTTAATGCACGAGACCGATTCCCGGCTAAAGTGGATTATATCATATATATTATATCTTAATATATATTAAAAATTATAAAACTTTTATCACTTTTTATAGAATTAAGACCAAAAACTTCATTTAAGTCGATATTAAAGAAAAATTTGTATTCGAAATGAATAAAGTTTAGATGTAATGTATGCGCTTATGTATTTAGAAATTTGTTTCTAAAATAAATCGATTCAATTTTTATTGAAAAATAAAGCACGTGTTCTGTTTCATACCTTACTTTTGCAACAATTTGACAAACAGCGGAGATGCATTGGTCCTTAACTCTACCATTCTTACAATATGGGTCCCTGGAAAATGTATACACTTGGCTCTCTTTGACGGCTACCTTCATAATGCTTTTATTTATTTATTATCCCACCGATCTTTTAAACGCTACTCCTACGGGGTAGGAGTAGCGTTTTAACGGTCGGCGTCAAAGAATACAAAGTACATTAAACAACATACTTCATAATATATTTCTTTATTTATTTATTACCCACGCCGATCTACTCCCCCGTAGGATATTTAGCGCTTTAACGGTCGGCGGGAAAGAATGCAAAGTGCATTAAACATATCGTGATTTTCATTCCAATATAGATTCTAGAGTTTTTAGAAACGTAATTTTTAGTCAAGCTAACAGAATTAAACAAATATGCATTAATAGAAATGAAATTTTTCAATGGCTTCCAATGTTTTTTTAAAGACTCTCAACTCCAACCATTTCCCTTTTAATACTCACGGCATTAAAGAACTTATCCTTAAACGCAGTCTGGAATATACAATTTAAAAAAAAATTCACATTCATTAAGGCATAGATGGAAACAAAGGGCGTTTTTCTTGATACGTATAAATTTATTCTATTCCATAAAAAAATTCCTGTTTTTACCACTTCTGTTTTGTTTATTCGAATATAGATGGTGCCATGGGACTAGTGTTTCTTCAATAATAATTTGATAATACCTCCTTTTAAAAGAAAGTTAGCGTAGGTTTGTGATTACGTGGAGATCTTTTTCTCTTTTTTCTCAACTATGGGCATAGGGTAAGTTTTTATTTATGAAGACTAATTTAAAAAAAAAGCCAGATGGCTGATAATTTTTATCATTCTTAATAGCGTTTTGTTGTTAGTGGTTTTTTTCCCTCTTTCTTTTGAGAATATGCTTTTTGGTGTGCAGATCTCCTTTGTCTTTTGTTTGGCAAATTTAGGGCTAAGAGAAGCTGTATTTGGCGTAATGCATGCTTCTTACAGAAAATTCCCCAGTTATTATTTTGAATGCATTTCGAATAAAATTATTAGCCCTTGAAAAAATTGACTAGAATGGATTCCTAGTTTGCTTTTGTTTTTTTCGATTACCTCTGAGTTTATCTTTGTTTTTTGGCTTTCTTTGTATGATATTAATTTCCATTGTTCTCTGCCTGAAGAAATTCCTTCCTTAATTCAAAAAAATCTTCAGAAGAATATTCAGATAATACGATCGAGAAGGATCCTGAGCAAAATCACCAAGAATCGCTTCGGTAACCAAAGAATATTGTCAATTTCACAAATGGTGTCATGTGTTCCTGAAATGGCAAATAGTAACGATCTTTAATTTTCAGTAGAAATTTTATGTCTTGTAAATAATTTACCCCATAAGTAAGCCCCGTTAGAACAAGTGCTTATTGGCACTAATTTGCGAAATTCTGAAAGAAAACAATGGACCTAAGATAGCTGCTCCTGAGAGAAGTTGTCAATCGTCTGCTTTTAAACTCTTTTAGTGTTCTCTCAGAATTTTCTTATGTGTTCTAGCAACTTTCTTCATCTGTATTCTTGTTCGTGATGCTTTTGTCGAACGCAGTTTAAATATGTAGATTAAAGAATACAATTGCCATATATTGTATAAAAAAACTCTTATTTTTTTGTTTACCAATAAGATAAAACATACAATTGGGAAAGAAAGAATGGATGATTTTTTCAAAATCAATTTCAAATAGTAATTCTTCCGCTTTGTAGGTAATAATTGCTTACTGACAACAAAATTCACGTTATAAAATCTCAATGAATAGCTTTTGACATATTAAACATAGTGAAATTATTTTCTTAATTTGATAGCAGTTCCTAATCCTCATAAAAAATGGCTTCCCAACGAAGAATTGATGTTACTTTCTTGCATTACTGTTTCCGATTAAATGAACTTTCCTTTTTCTTTTTACTATTTTTACCCACACTAATACGTAATCAAACAAATGTCC
Organism: Araneus ventricosus; assembly: GCA_013235015.1. Taxonomy (NCBI): domain Eukaryota; kingdom Metazoa; phylum Arthropoda; class Arachnida; order Araneae; family Araneidae; genus Araneus; species Araneus ventricosus. The sequence goes on from BGPR01048456.1 coordinate 5,400, forward strand.
GACATTCTTTCGAGACCTTAAAAAACATTATTATTTCGAAGATGCTGGTGTATCTAAAGCTCTGATATCATTAACCAAATCAAAGTAATAAATTTCGACAGAATTCCTTTTTTGTAATTCAATCTAATTTAGTTTTGATGGTTCTCAAACCGTATTAAATCAATGTAATTTCTTTCTTTAGTTCCTACCAAGTGGCTAAGTGTTGAGAAATATATTTTTATCCTGAAATGTATTATTTATCTGAAAGGTAAAATCACATTTCTTTTTGTTTCCTTCCTACTAAAACATTTTATGCCTCATTTAGATTTGTGAACATTACAGTAGAGTTTTTTTAATTGTTTTAGAGAATATTCTTTTCCAAAAGGATCAGTTGTAATTAAACTTTATGAATATCTTCCAGGTTTTAAAATATTTTTATACTATTCATAAAAAAAAATTTAAATCATCGAGCTTTCAGCTTATTGGTGAATATTTTTTACATTTGTTTTGTTGTAAATTAATCTCACTGCAGTGAACTTATTCCAACTTTTATATTTTTATTCTTCCAACATTTTTAGAGTCGTTTTAAAGAGCATATCAGGATTCACAACCCCTTTTCAATTAATATTAATACAACTAAATGGAAAGATAAAATGAATCAATTTTAAACTGATAAGCATGAAAAATGATACTGTTCCATATAAGATGTATGCGAGATTGTAAAGCCGTATGGTTTGAATATTAGAGAGGGCATTCAAGATAAATATTGTTATGAAAATTGGTCGCGAGCTCATCATTTTGAAATATTTTCAAAAAGAAGACATCATAAAGTACATTAATATATTTTTTAGAATCTTGCCATTTTGTAGAAATTCTAAACACGATCTCAATCCGAGAAAAGGATGTTCTTTTATATCAGACACCTAACAAAATTTTGTTTTAGAACAGAACTTTAAAATTCCGAAATATAATATTAATCAAAATGAATTTAAATCTCACATTTCAATAAATTTCACTTTGAGAGAACGAGAACTGTGTGCGTGACATTCAAAATCCATTTTTATGTCGCTGAAGTCAATTAAAATAATGTTTTAAAGCTAATGATTAAATGCTCCATTCCACCTTCTGTACAAGTATTTCCCTTGTGCATATAAATAATCCTTTGTGTTCGTTGGAGGCTTTAGCAGAAGAGAGGTTTACTGAAACAGAAGATCTAATGAATAAAAAGAGAGAGCTTTGATGCATAAACAAGGGCAGATGTGCTTATAAAAGATCACAGTTTAAAAACATTTATCTAAAGGAAAAATGAATTAAAATCTCATAACTAATAAAATTTTATTTTGAAAAAATGAGTGTTGTGCAAGTGATTTTCAAATCTTTTGGATGTCGCTGAAGTAAATTAATGTAAAATTTTAAATCTCGTAAATTAAATGCTCCATTCCACCTTCTGTACAAGTATTTCCCTTGTGCATATAAATAATCCTTTGTGTTCGTTGGAAACTTTAGCAGAAAAGAGATTTACTGAAACAGAAGCTCTAATGAATAAAAAGAGAGCTTCGATAGATAAACAAGGGCAGATGTGCTTATAAAGGATCACAGTTTAAAAACATTTAGCTAAAGGAAAAATTAATTAAAATCTCATGACTAATAAAATTTAATTTTGAAAAAATGAGATTTGTACAAGTTATATTCAAAGCTTTTGAATGTCGCTGGAGTAAATTAATGTCAAATTTTAAATCTCGAGAATTAAATGCTTCTTTCATCTTCTGTACAAATATTTGATCAAACATATAAATCATCAGTTGTTTTGACGGAGACTTTAATAGAAGAAGAATTTACTAAAACAGAAGATCTAATGAATGAAAATAGTACTTTGATGGATCAACGAGGGTAGATTATTTATAAAGGACGAACATTTAGCTCTTTACTTCTTCGCCTGAATTGGAGGATATATAACTTAAAATCTGGTTTTTGATATTCACACTCCGAGGATAGTTAGAGAACTTTTCCCCATCCATTTCGCATGAGCTGAGAGTAAAAGAAATAGCCGTTAAAGCGATAGAAAGAATTGTTTTAAATGATATTTTACAGCAACCCTTCGCCTAGCTCTGATTCACAGAGCGTGTTTTTGCACAAAGCTAGAATTCCACCCAAACGCTGTGTGTTGCAAGTCAACATTGCATAGATTACATGTAGCTGTTTTGATTTCAATGTATACAAAATTTTTTAATCGTGGTACAATCATCACGGTTAATGTTTTTGCTCTTTCGCTGAAAACAAAGCAAGAATGGATTTTATTTTAAGTAATTTTTAATGATATAATAAATTGTATTCGCTTACGATTCTGTTTTCATTAGTTATGCTATAACATTTTTTCACGCTAATTAATCAGAAAATTACTTTATTTCTGTACAATACTGTCATCTGAATGTTAATTTTTTAATGTAGTCAGGAATGCAGAAAACGGAACAGGAAAACAAATTTCGAGCATGCATTTTTTATTAAAATTAATTTGTTAAAATACTTACCTATTTGAAGAAAATATGTTATTAGTTATCTATTAAATATAAAACTACTTATAGTTAATAAAAACGACCAAAAAATGTAAGTGGTTCAAATATGCAGTGAAGGATTAAAGATGCGTAGGAAAGACAGCAACCCCAAGATTACATATCATGAGCCGCCACTGACCACATTGAATTTTTAATTAAAAATTAAACTACCTATGAAGTAGCACAACATTAACAACAGCAAAAATACTTCCTCGAATTTCTTCAAATTGTATGAAATAGGTACCCACTAGAATTATATCTTTCTCGTTTTTGTCCGTTAATAGGCTTTGAGGGTCAATGAGGTGGAAATATCTTATTAAATCAATTTCAATGTGACGATGTGAAAGAACAAGAGACAATAAGGTCAACAGAAGACGAAAAAACCTGCCTTTCAATATATTTAATGTAAGGAACGTAAATTTCAAAGTATCATTTTATATGGCCTCTTCAAAATAATAATGAAAATTTTGTAAATATTTGATTGTTATTTGTTCTGCATATGCGCCCTAGGCCATGACTTAGGTTGGCATTATGAGAAATCTGGCCCTGGCGACAGATGCCTCTGAGTAGTGTCATTTTTTAAAAAAAGGACTCTGTATTCTTTACAGGTCTAGTGAAGAGTTTAGGTCTTCCTTGCGGACCTAATATGAATATACGACGCATGCCTTTCGCATAATAACATTTACTAAGCTGTAAAATTCGGACTATGAGATAATACTTGGCGAAAGAAAATTTTAGATGTGTTGCCGAGATTCGATATCATAACGTTGATCGGTTAATGTTTTTTACGGAATTTTCAATAGCAGGGTGATGGTCCTGTATTTTAAACAACTACTATATTCCACATATGCATAAGAAATATAAACAATCTGAATAGCAGGTAAGTGCTTCGTCGTTCTGTCTACCACAACGACACAGTTTTGTAAATCGCAACCAAGAAACTTCCAGTGTTAAATGTTCTAATCTAGACATTAATGTCCACAAAGTTCTTTTTTTCCGATCTCGTATAGTTTTAGAAATGAAAACGCTAACTAAGAATTTTTCTGCTAGATACCGCTATAAGTGGCTTATTTGTGTACAGCATATGTTACTTACTATTATTTAAACACCCCCTTCCATGATTCTCGAAGTCGTCGTTCTGAAATTAAAAGGATTGGGGGATGCACAGATATGCCATGGAACACTATATCTCTTTATATATCCTCAAAAATCATAAAATTGTTTAGTCATTCCAATGCTTTATTCTTTCTAGAGCGGTTTAATCATGCTCAAATAAAGAACCCAAACATATAAATCTAAGAAAGGACGGGAATGTGCAAGTTCCCCTTTTCATACAAGTGCCTTTGGTAGTAAAATCAAATAAATTTTTCTGTACGGGAAACTAGGGAGACTTGACCCTACATGATTTTCTCAGCTTGTGAGATTATTGGTAATTTTTCTGCCACTTTTACCACCACATTTTGAGAGGATTTTAATTCCAATATTAAAAGCAATCGTAATGGTATATAGGTAAATATGTTTTGGGAACCCGAAAGTAAATATTCACTTTTTTATTCCTCAGTGGATAGGAAGTTTACTAATGAAGTTGTAATGAATTAAAATATTTCTGAGTTTTAAGCATACTTCTATACATGGTGATATGCGGTATTTTAATTCTAAGTGGTTTAATTTTTTGGTCATTTAGAAAAAGTCAAGTAAGGGATAATTGACCCTCAAATGTTAGGGAGATTTAACCCTATTAAAAGCTATTGCAGCTTCGATGTTGTAGCCGACTGAAGTACATTTTGGGGTTGGGATCAGTTTTCTGCTGCGTGGAGTTTGTCGGCAATATGCCAACTCAAATATAGAAAATAATTATTTAAGAATTGTGTCTTAGTAATTATTTAACGAATAAAATTTCTTTTTAATATGATAATTTCAAATAAGGCAAATAATTATTTTAGTAAGAATTTTAAAAAGAATTAAAATTTAGTTAATCTATTTTTAACTCATCTGAGAAAGAAGGATTCATTTATTATTTTAATAAAATCATTGTTCCTACAGATTCCAACCATTAGATGTTGCAATTTATTCACCATTCAAAAATTACTAAAATCATCATTGTGCAAATCGAATAACTATTGAAAAACCAGGGGTGCCACTTACAATTTAAAATATTGCCCAGCTTGTGAGAAAAGCCTTTCCTCAAGCATTTACTATGACCAACAGAACAAGTTCCTTTAAAGTTACAGGAATTTGCACATTTAATGCTAATAACTTCACTGACACTGATTTCATGTGTTCATTAGTAAGTGATAGAACGAACCCAGACGATGAAAAGAAGCAACATATCAATACAGATGTTGTAAGCCCTTCTGTTAGCTCAGAAAAGGAAATAATCAATCATATACCTGAAATACCAGGTCCTTCAACTTCAAAATCCTTTGCTGTTACACATCAGGATATCTTGCCATACCCAAAAGCACAGAAACGGAAAATTACTAACAGAGTTTACCAAAAAAGAAAAACTATGATTGTCACAGATGGTTGAAAAAAGGCAGTAACAAGAAAGATTGGCATTAAAAGCAGAAAAGGCTTTGTTTGTAAAACAAACTGAGCAATGAATAAGAAGAAATAGACGAAAGTAAAAAAAAGTTTAATATCGTCATTTCATTTTCATAATTACGAATTATATTATTTAATATATATTATTAGTTCCAGAATGTTACGAATTTATCCTATATACACAATATAAATTAATTCAGAAACTTATATTTGTTCAAAAGAAAATAAATAAATAATAAAGTTTTTCTGTGTTTAATCTGACATTTTTTCTTGAGATTAAACTGCATTATTCTGGGGCGAATCTACCATGAGTTAAAGCATTCCTACTGTAGGGTCAAGTGTCCCTAAGCATAGGGTCAAGTGCCCATAGCTCAGGGTCAAGTAACCCTACAGTTAGGGAGACTTGACCCTAGTCGACTTTATGTAATATGTTTATTTTATGATTAAATGAAATTTCAGTTTAGAATAAGTACATTACTCTTCGTAAAAACAAGTCTTTTTAGGATGATAAAAATTCAAATATTCGAGAAATATAAGAAAACGTAAAATTAGGGTCAGGTCTCCTTAGTTTCCCCTACCTGTGAAACAATTTTAGCAAACATTTGCTAACGGTTTCTGAAAATAGTGTAATATGTTATTTTTAGAGATTTCAATAAATTCACTGTTTACCGAAGTAATAATCAAAAGTTATTATATTTCTTCTGTATCATGCACCAAGACACATATGTGCGCATACCTATGTTTAGGCACGCTGAATAATAAAAAAAGATAGTATAAGATTAAAAAACTGCTTGAATTATAAGACATTTGAGAGTCTTTAATACACAGTCAATCGCCTGTTGAGATAGAGGTCAGTGTACCTGTAACTTCAACTATGATAAAAATGCTACTATTCTAAATTTTTAATCATGAAAACGTAAAATACTTGTAAATCACCCCGATACTAAAATAATTTGTCTCGTTACTATTTCTAAATATTAGATGGGGATGCCAATCATGCAAGGGAGATGGCGAACTGGGCAAAGAAATTACATATTTATAAATTAAATTTGACACAAAATATATGATAATT
>BGPR01048457.1:0-11546 GCA_013235015.1 Araneus ventricosus
TAGCCATCCTTAATTTCGCTCATATTTACTGCTCTTTTAAAAGTTCAGTTTTTGAAAAAAATTAAAACAAAAATTTATTGAATTGAAACTGAATGTTACCTTCTTCGAAAATGTGGCTTAATAAACTGAATTTCGAAAGCCTTTCATTAAAACAATCGGCTTTGGAAAGATGTGCTTCACGGATAGCTCTCTGACTTCCCAAATTTATGTACAGGCATCCCGTGACTCTGAAGCTGAAGATGTCTCCATACTTTTTCTTCATTTCATTCAGTTTTAAATGACAATTTCCGCTATTCATGAATGGCCAGTATCCAAAGAAAGGTAAACCTACTGGTCCCGGAGGCAATCCTCTGTTTCTGAGAAGGAAATACGCTGTTGAAAAGACTAGTATTGTTAAACTTATGATCAGTAAAACTGGAGATACGGCGAAAATGTTACCATCTATCATGTTCGTATTTGTTTAGGCAGCAAGTTTTCAAAGAGAAATCTGAAAAGAAAATTAGTGAATTTAGTTTTAATGCACGCTATAATTCTTATTTAAATTAAAATTATTAACAGTTTCAATTAGTTAACTGAAATGAAGCTCATAGATGCGACAGAAATCGGACCAGAATTTGTGTTGATAAAAGAAAAGTCATCTCCACTAGAAACTACGTCGTTCCAGTGTGTGAGCTTAACTTCTTCCTTGTTAAAAATCACTTAGCTAGTTTTAAGAACTGTTATATTAACTAGCTTTATAGAAGTTTTTGGTATAGCATCGTTTGCAGGGCATTCATTTTTGCTTACGAATCAAATAATGCTATGATAATCTGCAAATGTAAAATGCATATGGCACTTCGAGGGGTTCTATTTTTTCATTAAATATCCTTTGCTCAAAAATGTCATTTATTTCTAAAATTACTTTATCTGATTTCACTGATAAAGTAATTTTAATATGCTTATTGGATACATACTGTATAGAATCGGATTCCTCATCTATTTGACAAAAATTGGTGATGAACCCGCAAGTTTCATTTCCAAAGAGAACTGTCAAGAAATTTCAGAAAAATGTCACAATAACGCTACTGATTTGAAATAAGTGTATAACATTATATCTAGAATAATTTTTTGATTATTTGATTAGAATTATTCTATTTGGTATCACATATTTTTTACATGCAATTTTATAGTTTTAACGTACGTCATTAAATATTTCTGCAAGTTATTTTCTGAGCATTGTCAGATTAAATGGGTCTTTTTTTTCTCCTGAATGAGCTTGAAATTTACAAGAACTCCATTTAGTTCCTAAAATGATCCAGAATACGAAGGAATTATTCTGTATAATATTCTTATTAAAATACATATTCTGAAAGTAAATATCACTAAATTTCAAAACAAATTTAAATGTGTTCAAAGAATTTTGGGAGTGATTACAAATTAAAATACATTTTTAATAAATAAATAATTTTCATTGACTAGGAACCATTTCCAAGTTCGTTGTTTAAAAACAAAATGTTTTTTTTCAGTAGACAGTTTTATAAAAGGTGGTGCATTTTGAAAAATTATTTGAACATATAATCAAATATTTGATCTTAACACATTTAATAAATAAAAACTGAAACATTTCAAAAATAAATAAATTTTTAATAAAAATATTAAATGAAAGAAGCTTACTTAAAGTTACTGTTTTGTTGAAGTCATCTGACGTTCACCAGTAGGTCATCTCTTTTTAATCAACCTTTTCAAAACTAATGCAATATCCAGCTGCTTTGAGACAATATCATTGTTCATATCGGTTTTACTGAAATATTTTTTTCGCTACCTAGACATTTTTAAAACAGATATCGAATGTTGTCTCTCAATGTCCTGATTTTAGTTTAACAGATAAGTCTAAAATTCTATAAACTTTTGGATTGTCGAATTGGCACAAATATGTGATAGAAAAAATTAGGACAACTGGATTCAACTGGTATTGCTGATATCAATGTTATTTTTTTAATTTTTAGTATTATTTTAACTGAAACATCCAAAATAGATAAATGGTGAAACATTGGAAAATCTCTGATAAACTGAAAATGGTTTCTTTTTTTTATAAATATTTGATTACGAAAGCGTAGTTCTTGTGTAATCCATCACAAAATACAGTGGATTTATAAAAGTTATTTTGAGCGGCAAAAATCAACTACATAAAATTTCAATATGTTTATTAAAATCCTGGGAACACTTTACATTACATTACATCATATGAATCCCGTTTTTAGAGCCGCATGGCTTTTTTCAGGTTTAGATGAATGAAGGTGTTTTTTTTCTTTTTTAAGGAAAAGACATAAAATAGAGACGAAAAATTTCAATACGTTTAGAAAAATCTTGGAAACACTTTCCATTACATTACACCACATGCATCCCGTTTTCAGAGCTATATGGCTCCTTTCCGGCTTAGATGGATGAAGGTGAATTTTTTTAAAGGAAAAGATATATAAAATAGAGACGAGATACGATTTTTAAAAATACATCTACAGGACATAAAGACAAGAAAGTAAAACAAAAAATATATATATAAAAAGAAATAAAAATTCCGAAAGAAAAGTTTTAAGTTGTGTACAAATTCAGAGAGATTCTTGCTCAATGTGGCAAGGAGATTGTTCTCATCACACATGAAGTGCAATAGAAGTCGGAGTCTGATTCTTGATAAATTATTTGTGAGGTTGTTTTCCAAGCATTGCATTTGATTTTGGCGTGTAGAGGTTTGAAAATGCCAGATTACTGTTAGCAGACGTTTTGCAGTTGTGTAGAAGAAAAGTAAGCAGCACCGGCACTCTATAACCAGTGTGACGAAAATCGCGCTGTTTTAAGAAGGCTTTTACAATTTTTCTTTTAAAAACAGTCCGGCTCCACGACACCCCTGATATTTGTAGCTTAGTGCATTGGATCTCTTACTACAAATTTCTTATGGTTATCTTGGATTTGCAGATTTATAGATAATTGTAGGGTGAAGAAGAACTTTAGAAAATTAGGAAGCATAACTAGAAGAAAGAAACAGAACTGAAATTTCATTGATAAAAATAGCACAGCGAAAATATTTCACAGGACCATAAGACAAGCGGCTTCAGAAACTCCAAATACTTGAGGATGAAAATGGACTTTTCCGAATTAAGAGAAGACTCTCATTGAAGGACGATTTGAAAAAGTTTAAATTTTCTATCGTGTTACCAAGTGAACATTCGATAGTTGAAAAACTTGTTCGCTGGAAACACTGCTCTCTAGCTCATGCAGATGTTTTAGGTCAAGTGATCGAAGTCTTCACATCGCCAGATGGAAACATCAGGCTTGTGAAATTGAAAACGAAAAGTGGAGAAGTCCTGCGTCCAACGTTGAGACTGTATCCCTTGGAAGTTAGTGAGCACGAAAACGAACTGTTCCAAAAGTGTGAACCACCGGCAAAATTTTCTTACCTGTGATGATTCCAGAACAACTGAAAGAGATTCTCTCGACAAGGCCGAGCCTGATGAACCAACCTCTCGGTATGGTAGGAGGTTAAAAAGGTAAAGAGACTCTCTTATTGTGAAAATTTAACTTTCCTTTATTACAAGAACTCTTATCCTTTGAACTTTATATTATCTATATCATATCTTAAGAACTTTAATTGAGAATTTCACGTTAAACAACAATTTTGAATGATAATTTGATTTATTTTGATAATTGAAATATTTTTTGTTACCTTGATATATTCGGATAATTGAAGTTTTTTTATTTATATTTTAAGCATTTTGTTGATTCAATTATTTTGATATTTGTCAATTTGTGTTTGATAATTTTGAAAACTTTTCATGTTAATTTGAGAGCTGTATTTGAGTTTCCTGTCGTTGAAAGGTGGGAGGATGTTGGAAATCCTGACTAAACACACATTGATGCAACCCTTTTGCACATGTGCGCAGTGATGACGTCAAGACGAATCCCCATCATTCCCAGATCAGAAGAAGTCTGTAGGTACGAACAACAGAAAATTACAAATGTTAAAAACAATATCAAATTAAAAAAAATTAAGAAACATTAAAAAAGAAAAAAAACTAGAAAAATATGAAACAGAAGAAGTAATCAACGATGATAACAATACACCTTTTTGCGCAGCAGCATCCAGTGATTGCATCATACATTTTACTACAACTAACCAACCCATCACTAAAGAATTAACAAAAATTCCCCAATAATAAAATAGCCAAAACACATAAAAAAATCAAAATGGAAAAATTGAAAAAAAAATCAAAATGGAAAAATTAGAGGAGAACCCCAAATGGCGGACTTTATCAAAGAGCCACCCACCATAGGAGTTCTAATTTGGACAAATTTTCTGTCGAGGGCAAGACTTACAAAGTTAAATAATATACCCTCTGTGGCTCTGAATCTGTCCAGTTGAAAAATAAGAAATAATCCCTTTGAGAAGAATAAAAAGAAAAGAAACAAGCACAATAAAAACCTTTAAAAACACATCCAGTAGAAAACTTGAGAGTGTAAAAACATAATTCATCCTCAGCCGAATTAGTTGCAGGAATAGTAGTACGAAGTATGTACGAACGAACGCGGGTTGTGTGTTAAGGAAGAAAGAAGGATTATTATAAGCGCGCACGTTAAAAGTGAACTAAAATTGTATAATATTCACGTGCAAGTAACTTTTGTCCTTGTATGTGTGCCTGTGTGTCTTAATGAAGAAAATAAACACCATGGACTAAAATAGAAGGCTCTCAAGATTTATTTTGGACATGTGTTTTGATATCGAAATCAAAACAAAAGATACACAGTATTGATTTTCTCGCTTATTTTTTAATTCTATTTGGATTATCTCTTTTTTAGAGTTTACAAGGACAGGTATAAGGGTGAATTTTCTCTTACATTTTGAAGAATAGACTTTGGGACATTAGTAAAAAAGACACTATTTAAAATCAACATGCACTTACAATGTATGCAGCAAAAGTATTCAATCAAGAATTAATTTAATTTTTCATCTGCATAATGTGCCTATTATATCCAGATTTACTACGCTTAGGGAATGACTTGACTAACACCTTATGATAGATGAGAACTTATCTGATAAAAGGATAGGATTTTTTTTCATTTTTTATAGAACATTTATTTCACATATATTCTCTGAAGTCTTAATTTTCTTTTCGTATTTTAACTCAATACTTGAAATTACACTGTTAAAGTCATTGCGAATATTATAATATGGTGACCCGGATTCAATTTTTTTGCCAGAATCTGAAAGATCTACTGATAGGAATAAACTTGATAGAAATGGAGCAACCAAAACCAGACTAGGATTTCAGTCTGGTTTGGACATTATTACAACGAGTTCAGATTAATTATTTGAAGTACATTGACTTCGTACCTAATTTCATTCCTCTAGCTGGCTCTGTTTTTGAATTATCATGTTCATATACACACGGACAGACAAACATAATTTCAAAATGTTTTTTTTCTGGAGAGGGGGTGGAAAGAGTCGGACTCCGGGAGCCTAAAAAGTGATAACTCCTCAAAATCTTGATGTCAAACATTTTAATAATTACACTACCTTCTAATTGCACACTATGAATTCGAAAACGAAAGAAAGAATGATTAATTTATGATATTGTATCTATCTACACGTGCATTGTTGTGCTTTTCAATGTACATACACCTACTGATGATCTTTAAGAAGTGATATTCATTTAAACTTCCTCCATTTTATTCTGAGTGAATCATTTAATATGTAGCACAAGGACGCTGTATTAGATACCAGCAGCACACGCACGGCGTTGCCCGTGGAATCAGGACTTCAACAAAATGAAAAAAAAAATGCCCACAATGACACGAAAATGTTTTGATATCGAAATCAAAACAAAAGATACACAGTATTGATTTACCCACTTATTTTTCTCCGCGATAATGACATTTGAACGGCAGGAAAATAGTACAAAGTACGTTAATCAAAAACAATATTAAAAAATTGCAACGTGAAAATCATTATTAGACAGCAAGCAAAATATGGCGAGACAAAGAAACATGCTAAGACAGACACGATAGCACTACGCGCACGGCGTTGCCTGTGGAATCAGGACTTCAACAATATGGAAAAAAGCCCACATACAATTACATAAATGATAGTTTTTAGAACGAAATCAAAACAGAAAAATATATATTATTGAGTTTGCCCGCTTATTTTCCCTCTCGACGATGATATTTGAATTGTAGGAAAATAGTACCGAGTACCGTTAATCCAAAACAATGCAAAAATATTGCAATGTGAAAATAATAATCGAAGTTATTGAGTAAATAAAACATCTTCTCGCAGAACCTGAAAGTTTATGATGTCACCTGCAGCAAGGAAGGTCGTAGCCATCGGGATAGCAGAAATGCATGCTGGAAACTGAAAGTAACCTTTGTTGGAAGCCCGATTCGAATCTACGAGAGAAAATGTTTGAACTCAACAATAAAAAAAATCATAGAAAATTGGAGAAAAATGATATTTTAACAGTTCTTGTTTTAAATCACCTAGAAATGTTATATTTATTACTTCAAGAAATTTCATATTGCTAACGAAATTAGAACGTCAGATGCAGGAAATTGAAATTCAAAATAAAAATTTTAGGCTTAAGCCACTTTTTTTTAAAATTTCTCAAAATTCAATAAATTACATTAGACGTTGGAAACACACTTCATTAGAACGGAAATCGTTTGCTCTTTCCGATGGTGCATCTATTTTTTCTTACAATTATCCGAAACCGTACTATTGAGGAATTAGTGCGAAAAATCACCCAAAACAACACAAAATATTAAATAAAAAATTTTCTAGATAAAATTTTAAAATTCGGGCTTCGAGGTGCATTGAGTCACCATTACGACTACCTGTGTGCCAAATTTCAACCTCTGGACATCGCACACACGCACACGCAAACATTGCCTTTTATAAGTATAGATTCGTTAAGAAGTTGAGTTGCTTGAAGCTACCGTGCAGAATAATATTACGGTTTCAGAAATTTTGCAAGCACATCTTTTCGGAGTTTTCAACATTGGTAAAGAAAAATTGTCGAAAAAAATAATTTTAAATGCAAAAAAAGGAAAGATTCAAATTTATTTTCAATAAATTTTAAATAGATTTTTTATTTATGATTATTTTTTCATTTTCTTTTTTATTTATTTTGAAATTTCATCTCTGTAAAAAATTTTCTGCAGTGCAAAAACGTTTAAAGCATTGTCTCCCCATCGCTGGGTGCTGCCTCGCTGACAATACCTTTCTTAGTTAAATGCCTTATTGAGAAAAGAAAGAAATATTGAGATTGCATTATAAATGCGCATGCTCAAGTAGAAGGATATCGGGACAAAGGGAACGAACACACGACCCGGTTACGCCGAAAGCTGCAGGTGTGACGCGGCGTATGATACCGTGTTCTTTAGGCCCGGTGCACACCAGCCGATTTGTGTCGTTGAGCAATAAAATATAACAATAGTAACCCCCGTTCCCCCTGTGCTGCCTCACAGGGGGAATGGGGGTTACTATTGTTATATTTTCTTGCTCAACGACACAAATCGGCTGGTGTGCACCTGGCCTTAATGGCGCTGTTCACATTAGCGCGACAAAGTTGTGTAACCGGTTCTCGCCGCGAGCGTACCCTGCTTCGCCAATGGAAGCTCTCCGGTTCTGACGGAAAATCGTCACATGCTCCCATTGTAACGAGTTACGGTGTTCACACGTGTTATTTTACGAAAGCGTTTTCGCCTTACGAGGATGACAGCTCCAAACGCCGAATCTGTTTTCTGAAGTTAAATAAAAACTTATAAGTTTTTTAGATGATTTTTTTTTGTTTTTTTCTATTAATTATATTCTGTATCTGCTGATATTATTAATTTCTGCAAATAATTAAAGCGAATGTGTCTGTATTTGTACAGGATGAAAATATAAAATCAAGTTAATTTTTATTTTTCACTTCTTTGAGATAACTCCCGAAAATATTATTACATAGAATTTTAATGTAATATTTTATGTAAAAGGATAAATATAATACATTTTATTTAATATTAATGATTAATTAAACTGTTTTATTATATATACATATTCACATTTTATTTTCTTATAAATATCTTTAATAGGCGTTTTGTGAAGAAATGCTTTTGCTAAAATTTGTATTTGCGAGAATATGAGACAACGTTTTTTCCAAGGAAATAAAGTTTTATAATCGGTACTTGCTTTATATTCGGAATTCCACTTATAGATTAATTAAACTGGTCGTCGATTCATTATTTGCATTAAGTGTTCTTCTACTCACAAAAACATTCATTCTTTTTTTGACTTTAAGGAAGATGCAAAATTTTTAATTTGCCTTTTTACTAATTTAAATTGCTTTTTATAAAAAGTTAATTACACCTTTCTGAAGATAAATAAGCTACAAAAAAATTCAACTATTTGTTTTTAATTAGAATTATTTCTCTATCACAGTGCAGTAAACAACGTCCAGGTAGTCCAAATTCGGCGAGCCTACCCTAATCTTTTCAATGATGTGAATTTCAATGTTGTGCAGTTTTTTCCTTAATTTTTACAAATTTTAGAATATATTTTTATGTATACATTGCAAAAAAAAACAGATAATTTTTTAAACTAACCGCTTGAAAATACTTTAATATTTTTCGAAATTACTTGAAAAATGTGACCTGAGAATCACATATAAAAATATATTGAAAGATAATTTTTCTCATCCCTAGCCTTTGTAGAATATGAAAACGCTTAATTTTTAAAGCGATAATTTTACTACAAAACAACACATGCATTGATCATTATGAGTTGTTATATTGTTTAAAAATAAGTCAAAATTGACTTTTTATCAAAATAAAATTATTTTAAATTCAATTACATGCCTACTATTTACTAGGATAATCAGAATATTCATCGAATATTCTATAATTGATGAGAATATTATATGAAACTCCAGAAAAAAATTATATATTAATGTGTGTTATGCTGAATACAGTTGAGAATTTTATGAAACAGTTCTATACATTATAAAATGTAAAATTTTTATTTATTATATGCAATGAATTCTTTCTTCGATAGGATCTCTTCAAATAAATCACCATTTCTGAGCCACGTATGGCCTCACTGGTAGAATGATTAACGCCGAATGTGGTCACAAAAGCCGAATACGCAGCGACGAGTAGCCAGACGCCCCGTGTGAACACCACCGACACGTTTTCAGCTCTCAGCCGAGTTCGCCGTAACCGCTGCGTGTGTACGTACTCTAAAGCGTCTCTGAGAAGACAGTGGTTAGGGAAGATTCTGTCAACTTTTTTCCCCTTCTTTTCGGCTGAAAATGACAGCGTCGAAAGATCAGATTTTTAATGGATTTGCAATCAAAACCTAATAAATAAGTGATTAAATTTATGCACTGAAAAAAAGTTGGTGGTTGCTGCAGTTCCGCAGTCCTTGATGTAAAGATAAATTAAAACATAGAAATGCATGCTTGCAAAAGCAGCATTTGACAACAATAATGAAAACTTCAAGTGAGACAGACACCTTTGAAAAGAATTTATTTCTTAAAGCTAAATTTTACAGTTTTATCTTCTTCTGCTAATGCCTCTATTTACATATGGACTTATAAATTCTCATTAGAAATAAGTGAAACTGCATCCAAATTAAGACAGCAGATCAGTTTTTATTTCTTGGCTGAGCACAAATGAACAGTTTTCCATTTAGAAACAGCGAGTAAGACGAATTAGAGCTTTCGGCTAACGTAAGATGAAAATTTTGCACTATCGTAGTCAAAAACAAGAAAACTTCAGTCATTGTGATATTTTCTCCTAAACAAGCTCTCTTGCCTGAAATTAAAAAATAAGATTGTCAAAATCTGCGAAGGCTGAAAAGTAATACGTTTCTACATTAATGATCATATCTTATAAAGTTATGTTTATACATGTGGTGGAAAAATATCCTAAAAAAAGAAAATACATGCCAAATAGTCCCATCCGTTATGAATACATCTCATAAAAAGATAAGTTATTCTTTAATTTAAATCTTAAAAATCTTTCTCAGAAACATTTCCTTGTGCATAATGCTGCTGCGAAACGCTGCTATATCGGAATTCAAAATTCATGAAATCTCGATGAATTACAGCAACTGAAAAGGTTCTGAAGTAATTTAATTAAAATATGCTAACTGGAAAATAGCCAAGATATGATGAAGAAAGGAATTATTTTTGTTAAGTAAAATACATTCTTGTAGCCATTAAAATGTTTGAGGACTGAAGAAAATTTCTTCCATATTCATAATTTCCTCTACATATGTTTAAAGTAATTCGGTAAATACTAATCAGATCAAAGAAATATATTCCAGAATATTTCATGAAATTTTTTTATTTCTTTCTCTTTAGAAAGGATAAGTTAGATACTGGAATGTCACAGTTGAATTATTTTAAAATGTTTATCATAACTAAAAAAATGCGTTACAAATTTCAGGGAAATGCACGCCCTTCAGAATTCAAAATTTCTAAAAGAATTTTATATCACTTCTTCTCAAAAAGAAATACACCACGATTAAAAAGAAATATATCAGAGGAATGCATTATTTAACAAAGCAAATAAAATTTAACTATCTGCTTAAATACGTTATCTATGAAATTAATATTCCTAGTTCCTCATAATTTAGATTTCGTATACTTACCCACTCCGAAAAGAATCGGAAGCTCTTCCCTTCGCTTGCCATCTACCTGTATGAATCTGGAGGGATTGAATTTTTCGGGCTCTTCATACAACTCTGGATCGTTATGGACACAGTAAAAATTTACGAGCGTATTTGCTCCTTTCGGTATTCTATACCCACTTAAATATGTTTCTCCTGAAAGAAAGGAAAGAAGTCACAATTCGGGATTGCTTTTCTCATATGCTTTCGCGCTAGAAACGGAGAAACATTTTATAGACTTGCATACTTTCTGTGAATTGCTTGATGCAAAAATCGTTCCAAGGGCAGACCGTTGAGATTGGGGCTGCCATATTTGGCAATTAGCTTCTTCTTGGGTAGTAGGTACTCTCTAAGAAAGGGCTTTTCAAAATTTTAATTAGATTTTTAATTAATTACAAAATTATTCCAAAATGTTAACGTTTCTTCTTCAATAAATTCGGAGCGTATCGCTGCCCAACATTTTATACAGATTTATAATTTTCATGCAAATACCACACACCAAATTTCATCTATCTGCCTCATTGTGTTTGAGATATCGTGTTCACATACTCCCAGACAGACTCGCTGACATAATTCTAGATGTGACTGTTGGACTAAGACAGTGGCGAAGCAGGGAGGGGGCTATCGGGCTGCAGCCCCCCCCCCGAGCTAAACCAGAATTCTTGATTTTATTTAAAATGACTGCAACTGTTTGTTCTTAAATTACCTTTTAAAAAAAATAAAAACGTGACAACATTGCTTTCCAGCTTGACAGGCTCGAAAATTTTCCTACTTTTCTAGTCATTGCACTTGCACTTGTAGCGTTGACGCGGTCGAAAACATTTTTTGGCTAGTTATTTCATTGTATTTTTTATAAAATTATCGAAAG
>BGPR01048458.1:0-11545 GCA_013235015.1 Araneus ventricosus
ATTCATGTTAAAAATATATCAATTTGTGCAAGAACCTTCATCATTTATCTTCTCTTAGAGTGCAACCGAAATTCACCTCGCTCCAATGCCGATATCTCTCTGAATCTTAACAGCATTAAACTGGATTTTTTATTTAAATGCCCTATATATGTGACGTTGAAGTTATGAAAGAAAAATTATGCTACGGTTTGCACATGCACAGAAAAATATTATTTACTGCAAATACTTATATTTCCTTTAATATTCAAAGTATTGATACAATTCTTTTCAAACATATTGTCGATTATTCTGTAAGTTTCGTATATTTTGGTTGAAAAGTCTGCATGTTATAAACAAAAAACATGCGAAAAATTTGGGATTTTTTAAGAAAACATTTATATTTATCCGAATATCCGTGCTATTTTTACGAAAATTCATGTAAATATTGCGCACATCAAACAAAACCATTGATGAAAGTTGCAAACCATTTTCAGCTTTATGTGAAGCCAAAATCCCTTTTTGAATTCATCAATTTCTGGTAGGTTCCCTGAATGCCCTCGTGACCGAATATTCAGTGTAAAATGTGAGTTGAAGCCTCTTATTTAAATGGCCGAAGTTCAAAGAAATTCCACCCAGGCTTTCGGAAGATATCTGAAAATATGTACAAATCCTAAAGTGTTCACATTTTTCTGTCATTCACCTTATGAGTATTTTCTCAGCATCACTCTTCTATTACATATAACAATTTCGTGTGAAAACTAACAAATTTTTCTGAATTAAAGTTCCTAATTGGATTTGTAACTAAATTTATGGTCCATTAGCCGCAAAAAAAATGATGCTAAGGAGAATCGAAATATGTGGCAATACTACAAACGTGCTTTCTCTTCCAAATCATTATACGCTATTCAGAATTTTGTTTTGCATATTAAATAGCTTTAGCAAATGATCTGCATATCAACTAGTAATCCTTGTTTGTTAATACTAAAATGACCTTAAGCAGTAGTAAACAAGCGAGGATATTTCATTGCTTAAATCCCTACAGTTCCTTCCTTGAATTGGTCTCTTAATTGAGCCGATCGAACAAAGATTATAAATGTGATCTATCTGGGATTAGCCCTGGCAGAATCCATAATTACAAACCATTACTGAGAAATGGTCTCATAATTTTTTCCAACGGTATTTTTTTTCTCTCAATAAACTTATATTTCTTCATTATTCAGAACTGGTTAAAATTTCTTACTAACTAGATGATATTTCGTTATGAACACCCCCCTGAAATTGCGACGTTTTCTGAGACGAAACTTGAAGAAATACTCTGACTTAAAAACCATTTAAGAAAAGCTCGGCTGCCCCTCCCCGCTTCTGCTTCTATATTTCAATCCGCTAACTACTAATGTTGCTGGAGATATCGGAAAAATGTGTTGTAATATTACATATCATCTCTTCTTCTACGTTATTGCATATGGAGAGTACCTGTCAGTTATTCCAGACTTTTCTCTTTTAAATTAGAAAAAGGAAATATTCATCATGTTCAGCCTAGCCGACCATAAGCTGAAAGACCAAAATATAAGGAACACAACTCACTCAAACGTCAATTCGTCCTAGCAGCGCGTGCACTGACATTTTAACTCGGATTCATATTAAAAGTTTTCCGCTAGGTAAAAGCACCAGCAAACGTTGCAATTCAGCTGTTCGTGGGGAAAACAAGACATATGAGTGAAGTTGAACAAGGCTTGATGGTGGGAGCCAGAAATTGAGGTTCCAGTTATCTCCGAAACAGCTAATCTCTTTAGCTTTTCTCATACAACATTGGCTCGAGTTTTCAAAGAATGTTAGCTAAGCCAAAAAACTTCAGCGAATAGTGGACCGAAACCGCTTGTGAACGAAAGAAGGGCCAGTTGCGGACACGCATTGCTTGCAGTAACATAAAAGCTACAGAGGAACAAATTTCAGCGCAATGTAACTAATGGCCATCGTAAAGCATATTCGTGTTCTCTACAAGACAAATTTTACAACGAATTTGTTTTAATAGCTAACGGCCAACAAGAATTCCTTTGATTTCGCTTCAATCCGGAAAGGCGGCAATTTGGGGCTGAAAAACGCCCACATTTGACATTTAATATGTGGAAAAATGTTCCTTGGTCTGACAGTCTAGAGTTCTCCCCCATCACGCTGATGACAGAGTCCGTGTAGGGAGCATTTGTGGAATGCTATGGGAAGATCTGTTAACAGTTCCTAAAGCACCTTCATCCACTAAGAATAAATTAAGAGCTGCCATTTTGTTAACATGTGCTAATATTCCTCCCCAATTGTTTCAGCAACTTGTAAACTCCTTGCCTAGAAGTCTGTCATCAAAGTCAGAGGACGTTCAACACGAATAGTGCTGCGCAACAGGGTGCTTCTACAAATGTGACCACTTAGGATAACTACTGCCTTCAGGACTTCAGAATAATTACTGCCATTTCCAAAACTGACTTACACTCATTTGATCCCTTCAGTGAAAACTTAACAGAAACGAAGACGGTAAATCAGGATATTCACCCTTTGACTTCCTGCCTGAAAGAGAACTTATGGTTTGCGATGAACATATTTAATGAATTTTAGTACAATAGCATTTCCGAAGAAGCAGTAATTACTGGCACTTGCATACATGCTTGTTAATTGCTTATCTAACACACCAAACCAGACAGACGCTTTCATATAACAGAAAAACAGCGATAATGTGGTGATGAATGGATTTGGTGACTTCCGACTTGTTGCATGTTCTATACAAGCTCTAATTAATTAATTAGTGGCACTAGCGTTCCTGTTTGCTATCTTATCCGTATAGGTAACAAAAGGAGAGATACTTCCGTACAACAAAAAAACAGTGATTAACACAAAAAAACTCATGCTGACTAGTAGTGTTTTTTATGCAGTAAAAGAAAAAAATTATTTCTATATCACTTTGCTACTACAGTGGAACATGGCTAATCCAAAGCCGATGGGATCGCAATACAAAAGTGATTAATCCAAAAATTCGAATTAAGAAAATTCAGTCTAAGAATTATCACAGGAAAAAAATGGTAATTTTTTTTAACTAAAAATGTCATTAAAAGTTCCTTTTCAATATTTGACATTTTAATATATATTATATAATAGACAAATACGCAGTAATTTCTATAAAGTGATAACAATCGAATTAAAAATTAATATTTTAATTAATAAATGATTTTAATAAATATACAGTTCTTTGTATGCAGCAATTGTATAATAAAACAGCAATTGTATAATAAAACAGCAATTGTAAAATAAATAATAAAATAAACGCTTCAATTCACATCTAATGTTCAAAGTTTTTTTTTTATTTAAGTGAGAGTTTTTCTGATTTCTTGATTGAAGAATAATTTCCCCTTAAAATAAAGCAGACATAAAAGACAAAAGGTTCGGTTGTATTTAATTAAGTAAAACAATTCAGAATTTTTTTTTTAATTCTAACATCGAATTAATCAAAACAAAGGAGACGATATTTTAATAGAAAATTTGAGGGACCAGAGAGAAGACAAAATTCGAATTAAAAGCATTCACAATAGCCAAGCTCTACTTTATAAATTTGTGATCAGCATATATTATTAAAATGGGTCACTCACGAGTTTGTTAAATGTGAACTTACTGTACAAAACCGAAACAGTTTTTATTTTGCTTTATTGAAACAAGAAGGTAAACAGAATTTTAGCAAAAAGCGACAGAACTGTGACATCAACTCAGAAGGGGAAAAAATGACTTTTTATCAAATGACATGTTTTGTCTACCAGAACAGGTCCCACCTGCGCTTTATCGAGAAGTCCTAATAGGAAACAATGCGGGGGAAATTCTAGGCGTGACTTCTTTAAATTAATATTGGAAGAAATAAATCCATTTTCCATGAATGGATTCTGTGATCTACTTTGTGCCTTAAGGAGAACGCCTCGAATGTTCACCACCAAATTATATTTCCTGGTGCTGTGGAAGAAAATGAACCTCAGCGACCTTCGCCTACCAGATCCATTGTGAGAAACTGGGGTGGTGATTTTTTTTTTTTTTCATTTTTTACTCTCTTAAAAAAACAGCCGTAACGCGCGCCTGAAAGATTCGTTATCTGTTTATTTAGCATTCAAGGCTTTATTAGGTAGTTCTCGTGAGAGACTTTGCTCTTTTAGCCAAGAAGGTCGATCGTAAAGAGGAAGGTGTGTAATATCACACTGGATGAAGTGGAGGAAACTTAATTAAATATACAGACTCGTGAAGTGCTTAATTGTTCCACTTTCTGTTTCTAATCGTTGGCGATGTCAGCATGAATCGTGAAGGTCGTTCTCTCGGACGTTTCATGACAGGTTACGTTCGCGATGTGTGTTAGGTTACCTGTGGTTATACTTAAAAACTATGCTAAAGTTGGCCGAAGTAATTCGTTGTGTGATACCTAAAGGCTAGGCCACTAGTTCTCAAACTTATGCCATAAACCTGTCAATGGCGTCTGAATAAAATGGACTGAAGTTGCGTCAAGAAAGGGATTGTTCCACCTAATGATTGATTATTGTTTGAAACAAAGGCGGTCCAAGGCTCCGAGAAACCGGGCAATTGCCCGTTGTGCCAAAGCGCGAATGTGAAGGGGGAAAATGTTTGAATAAACTTATATTATATTCTATTGAAAAAATGCTTTAATAAAATAATAAATTTATATATTTTTAAAATTTGTTAAATACATTATTTTAGTTTCAATAAGGCCACTATATATTCTTAAATATAGTTGAAATTTAAAAATTCTCATCATGATATTATTAACTCATATTTGACGGTAAAACATGCGTATTTCTAAGTAAAAGTTTGTTTGACATTTAGAATAAAGACATTTTAGAAGGAAAAAAAAAATATCATCGGTTGTGTATGAGGGGGGCGCCATATTGTTTCCTTGCCAGATTGGTAAAGTTACTTCGAGCAGCTTCTGGTTTAAAATCATCTATGGTGCTTAATTTTGGACAATTTTCAGTGTTCAAAGAAATTGAGTTCAAGATAAATGACGACAAAGCTTGTCACATTTTGCTGGTATTATTTCTTTTCTTTTCGTTGTTTAATTATGCGCAACCAAAAATCATCTCCAATAAATCCTAAATTATTTTAAACAATACAGCTAAATAATTGAATTTAATAATTTTAAATGAAATTATCCATAAAATACAAGGAAAATCGAAAGTAGTCGAAGAATATGTTCAAAATAAAAAAAGTTGTCGATTGATTTTACTGAATAAAAAATGAAAAATGGTTCCAAATCAATATTACCTCCGAATTATGTTTTTAAGATAATATAATAGAAGTGGCAGCCATTCATGAACTTAAAAAAAAAGAGACGGCTTTTTTTTTCAAAATTTTTTTTAAAATTGGGATATGTATGTATAAACTGCTATGGTATACATATCCTAGAATTTTATTTAGTATTATTACTAATTTATTATATTTTGAAGAAAAAAATCTATAAGCTGATCACGCTTCCTTGGGCGATTTGTTGCTTTTTCTGTGTAAATCCACAGGCTATTTTGAATTGCTATTTATACACAAAGCTTGTGAATAAATCAAAAAATTTTACAATGAAGTGAATTGCCATTTACAAGCAACGCTAAAATAGCATTATCCTCCAAACTGTACGGAATATCATATTTGATTATTTTCAACAATGCAACCAAAATTTCCATCCATTACTTATTTATTATGCATTTATCAAAGCCGAAATTCTCAAAATGAGCAATGCTATTTACTGTTCTAAGTGTCTTAAGTGATTTAATATGCGTGTCAGTTAATATAAGAATAAAAAATTCCATTCTTTTCAGATAAACAATGATTTAAAAAACACTAAAAGATAAACATCGAATTCCAAAGAAAATAGCTGTTCTCATGGAATCGTTTTAATTCTTTGTATACGAAAATCAATTTTACGATAAACATCATTCTGTCGGAACAAAACAGAAAGAGAAAAAAAGAATTCTAACATATCGGTATATCATCGGATCCATTATTTAAAATCAAACGTGGAATGAACATTGATTCTGATCCGATAATTATGGTATTCCCATTTATCAGAAATCTGGTTAAGAACATTAAAACTAAAATAAATTTTTGCAATCTTAGAACGAAAAGTACACTAGAAAATCGCTTGGTTTATCATAATAATCTCTAAGAATTTTGAATAATAACATAACAACAAAATTGTATTCGTTTTAAAGTCTTTGTATGCGGAAATCAGTTTTTCGATAAACGTCGTTCTGCCAAAATATAAATACGAAAGACAGAAAAAAATATTTATCCATCGCAATCCCATGCATGAAAGATCACGTAAAATCAAATGTGGTAGGAATATTGATTCTTGAAGTAACATATAACCCAACAATTATAGTTTTTTTCACATATCCATTTCATCAGAATACTGATTAAAAGAACAGCAAAAGTAAAACAACGGTAATTTTATTTTCTTAGCTTTATCGTTCCTTGCTAAGCTGCTGCTGAATGAAAAGCAAAGTAGAAAATCGTTTGCTATGGAATGAGACTGTGAAATTATTTTTCGGTTAATTAATTGCAAATGATTAGCTTCCTTCACTAGTTTAACCGCCATTGTGAGTGGCGACCGAACGGAAAGACATAATTTTTTCATCCTATTGTTGTTGGTTAATAAAGCGTGAAATTACATGATCGACTACACTCTATCACCTTCTCTATGCTTTGTTTGACAGAATGTTTTAGAGCTGTTAAATAATATTGCTTTCATCTTATTTACACTGATCTGAATGCATGTTAATTCATATGATTCTATTTATTCTTGAAAAATTTTATTTCTTTAATAAGATCCTGAGGAAAACATTTTGCATATACAGGGATGTTACAGTTAAAGTTCGCCAATTCAGAAGGCCTTAGAGCCGGTTATTTATCTCCAAACGACAAAAAATTTCACCAGTGCGTAGTACAAGTAATACGTTCTGAGAAAATCGCAAGAAGAAAAAAAAGGGCGGGAGAAAAAATGGTTAAAATTTCGTCAGTTGGTAGCATTGCGTCATTATCTTCAGCGACTTTTTCAGTTTTTTTTTATTATCATTATTACTGAAGCAAAATTGAATACTTCATCTGAGGGGTCTTTATTTCTTTTTTTTAAGTTTAAGTAAAAACGCTGCCGAAATTCAGTTCTGGACGTAATGTCTTTCCGTTCAAAATAATATTATTGAGAAATGATTTTATTTTATTTTATTCAGGAAGCATCTACTGTACTACATTCTGACGAAATTTTGTTTCGTTTGAAGCCAAAGATCCGGCTCTAGAACCCTCTTAATAGACAAAGTTTGGTTATAACAGCTCTGTATATAAGGTGTCCATAAAAGCTTGCGTGAAATTTAAAATAGATGTAACTTTGTAAGTATAGGAAATAAAAAGAATTCGTAAAAAGGATTAAAACGCTTGGTGCATCTTGATGCTTTTTTCTTCATGTTTTTCAGTGTTTTATTTTTAAAAATCTGTCTTAAAACCTACTTATATTTTAGAATCAACATTGGTATATAGATCCACTAGTAAAAAAAGTAATTTTGTCATTTAGTTGGCTTCTTATAAGGTTTTCATAAACTGGATAGTCGATACATGGTTGATGGTCTTTCTCTTCGAGTGAGGCCATAGGTCAACAATAATTCTAAAAAATAAACAATTTTTGCGTCAGAAGTCACTTTACGTGGCATTACAGTTACATGACAAGTCAAACTGCGCATGTCATCTAACACTTAGCTATAAGTTGTCTTACAGTGTACAGTGACTTTTCCTTCTGCAAAATGAACAATGGACTTTTAAACTGAATCGACAGGAGACATTTGACGCTTATAGCGTCAGCATGCATTTTTCCTCTATTCTAACGAGATACGAATACAATCTAAAATAATAATTATTTCCTTAAAAAAAAGCTGCAATTATAAAATAAACTAAAATTGTAGGTCGGTGCGTATACATGGAAGTGTTTAAAGCATTTGCATTGTAATCAAAACTTCATTTTCACGGTGTTGAATACGAATTTGAAAATAAACCGATAAAAGTAGTACAAAAGAATTGTCTCAGAAAGGAAATGTGTTTTTTTTTTTGGTCACAGCAGGTGTTCAAAAGACCCTCTCTTTCTTTTCTTCCAATGTGAATTCAATTCTCAGAAGTTAAAAAGATTCAAAAATCAAAGCACGGATTTTATCAGCGGTTGCAAATGTGCCAGAAATTTAATTGCTTGTTGCTTTCATAACATTTTCCCTTAACAGATTTGTAAAGAAAGAGGTCCAAATTCAACAGGTGTAGAATTCGTGACCACCGTACACCTGTGTAAATCAATGTGCAACCGAAAATCTCGGTAAGGAATGCATTTTTTTCTAGAACTGCCTACAGGAACCTAATCTAGCAATTATATCTATAAAAGTGTCTCGGCAACTAATCGTTTCGAATTTAGGTTAAGTAAACTTAAATTGGCACCTGAAAAAAGTAGGGTGTTTTTTAGCTCTTTCAGTAATTTATCTTGAGACAGTCCAGAAAAAAACAGGTCCTTTTTACAGAAAAAAAGAGTTGTTTTCATACTTTTATTATTTTTTTTATTTCCTTCTTCATGGCCAAATAGATCTAGCGTAATTTCTAATCTAATCTATGTGAGCCTCTAATCTAAACAATCAATGTTTAAAGTCTGTTACACAAATTTAAATTCTCCCCGTATGTTACAAAAGGCATATTCTGAATCATATTCATAGGTGATATCGCTTCAAATTACAAAATGGCACTTCAGTCCAGAAAATAAAATCTCACCTCATCTCTTACATTAACTTGTACTACTCGTGCTACATTACGGATCCGGCTCATTGATAATAAGCTTATTTAGCTTTTATTTTAAGAAAAATAAAATGATCTCTATACATTGATTGCCAATTATTTTTATTCCATTCCCATTGCTTTGACTTTACAACATTCCGCATCATTTTTTATTATTGTAATTAAATCGAAACTTCAAGAGATAAAGAACGCATATGGATTTTTTTTGTTTGGAAATTTCAGAATTTCAAGTGTAAAAGATATGTCATTTAAATCGATCGCCAAAGTTAGAAAATAGCACTTAATTCTTTCATCCTATGTTGTCCGGCAGGTTCTAAATCTCTTTTTGTGATACTCTTGATCTAATAATTTTTGAACCCGGCGCAAGCTAGGAACTCAGTTCTGGAGCATACGCCGGAGACACACTCTTCATCCTTGAATCCTTCTTTCATCCTATCCAGAATTCTCTTTCGGAAACTTCAAATTTTCCATTTTCGTTCTTTTTATCTCTACCTCCAGTTGCTGACTGTTACTAAATAAGAGTTATTCTTAACGTAACTTAATAACAGACCTTCCGCTAAAACATGTTTTCATTCTTTCCTTCGTTTCTGATTCTAAGAATTCGTCTGTAAGCGCTTTCCTATGCAAGTCTAATTCTTAGTAAAAATGTAGATGAAGTTGAGCATAACAAAGATGAATTAGATAACTGATTGTTTTAAAAACTTATGCTTAAAACTACAAAAGAATGACAAATTCTATGTAAAATGGGCATTCAGGCTTTTGATTCCTTACCAAGCTATCGAAAATAAAATCTTGTCCCTGGAAATGAAAAAAAGACACTTACTGAATTTCCAACGATAATGTTTTCCTACTTCTCTTTCTTCCTTTTTTTCAATTTATAGATCCAACTCAAGATTAATAGAATTCGTATCAACAACCACATCACAATTGAAAGACTTAATACATGTTTCTATACGTATTAAGAATTATATATATCACGTATGACGTTATAAGCATTTCTACACGTAACAGAGATTATATAAACCACGAATGAGAGAACCATGTTTCTATGCAAATTAGAAATTGCATACACCCGTATGATGTTATACACGATTGTATGTGTATTAGGAATTACATACACCAGGTATACATGTACGTAATACATGTCTCTACGTCTTTTAAGGATTATATACACTACGTATCACGTACTGCATGTTTTTACGTGTACTAGGAATTAGATACATCCACGTATAACATAAAACATGTTTCAACATGTATTAGTAATTAGTAACACTTCAAAGAAATTCAACAACTTTTAAACAAGAGAGAACTTTTTTTATTGCTATTTTAACGGAATCTATACTTATAAAAGGCAATGTTGTGTGTGCGCGCGCGATGTCCAGACTAATCTATCGCACTCACAGCCATGAAATTTGGTACACAGGTAGTCGTAAAGGTGACTCAATGCACCTCGAAGCCGGAATTTTAAAATTCAATCTGGAAAAATTTTTATTTAATGTTTTGTGTTGTTTTGGGTCATTTTTGGCACGTTTACTGCTGTAGTATCTTTTCTAATGGCCGTTGAAAAACAATCAATGCATTATCGGATAGAACAAACAATTTTCGTTCTAATGAAGTTTGTTTTGAGCTTCAAACGTAATTTACTGAATTTTGAGAATTTTTTTTAAAAAAGTCAGTTTTGCCATCGAAATTTTATTCTTGTTTTTAAATTTGCTGCATCCGACGTTCTAATAACACTATTATTTTCAATTTTTTTCAGCTTATAACTGGAACGGTTCTGTCGAATTTAAAACAAGAACGGTTAAAATATCTTTTCCCGTTTTTTTAAATTAATTTTTTCCTGGTCAGTTGAAAGATATTTTTATCTAGCGGGATTCCTCCCGCGACACTTTTACGGAACGTTGCTGGCAATTTCATTGGCTGACGGTGCAGAGAGCGGGTGATGTCATAACCTTCAATTGAATGACTTCGATTATTATTTTCGGCAGTATCTTAACGTGTTTATTTGTCTCGCATATTTTGGTTGCTGTATAATAATGATTTTCACGTTACAATTTCTTAATATTGTTTTGGATTATAATATTGTTTGGAACGTACTCTGTACTGTTTTTCTACATTTAAATTTCATTATCGCGAAAACAAATAAGTGGGAAAATCAATAATGTGTATCTTTTGTTTTGATTTTGTTTTAAAAACATTTTCATGTCATCGGGAGCGGTTTTTTTTTTTTTTAATTTTTTTGAAGTGCCAATTAAAAAAGCAATTTTTTAATATTGTTTTGGATTAACGTACTCTGTACTGTTTTTCTACAGTTAAATGTCATTATCGAGAAAAAATATAAGCGGGAAAATCAATAATGTGTATCTTTTGTTTTCTAAACTTTTTCATGTTATTGTGAGCGGGTTTTTTTTTTTCATTTTGTTGAAATCCTGATTCCTCGGGCAACGCCTTGCGCGTACTACTAGTATTTATATATTTCCTGAAAATAACTTTCACTGGACGCTGATTTCATTGAATTTCAAGGACAAAAATACTTTCTACCTCTCTTAATTTCATTTTAAATTTAATCACTTAAATGTTGAAGTCACTGAATGATTAAAAAAAGGTGAAAAAAATGTAAGTAACGCTGAACAATAAATAAATAATATAGGCATTCCTCCTTAGAATTAAGAGTCGATGAAAACCAAGAATTTTGTAAACTTATTCTCTGATTATATGATCTAGAGAT
>BGPR01048459.1:0-11545 GCA_013235015.1 Araneus ventricosus
TTAGGATTTTGAATTTATATAGGTTACATAATAGAATAAGAATGCGGTAATATCAATTTTAATTTGTAATAACTTTGAAATAAGTGCAGAACAGAAGACATACATAGCTTTCGTAAAAGCTGATTAGTATTTAAAAAAATATGAATTTTTCTTTCATATATGTCATTTACCACTTTCCTTAAAAAGTTTAAGTCTATATATAATGTAAACCAAATCTTGTCCATTGACAGACTAAGAGCTAATTCTTGAAATCTATATATAAATGCCGGCGTCTATCACGATGCGGGCTATGTAATTGAAATAATAGGAAAGCCCACAGAGCCTGAGGAAGGGATGTTTTAATACCATAGACACTAATGACCACTAATTTAACTTTGGTTTTCATATAGACAGCGCGCCATCTACAATGGCCAACTAAACGAAATTGTGACGTGAAAGATGGCCTTGTGAGCTTCGGATCTTGCTATTGTTGGGGGTGAAGTGGAATTACAACCTCAGTTACTCAGCAAATTAAATTTGTCGTTTCTCATTGGAATCTGTGAATGGAATCTTTTATTCGAATGAAACTGTTTCTTCCAGCGAGTATTTCAGAGTTTAAAGTGGATCTGGGATGTCTCAAACGCTATGTGATATAAACAATATTTACTAAAAGTAAGAGAATCTTTTTACTTGCCTCAAACTACTTTATGTGGATTTTTTTATACAAGTTCATTTAACTGGATTTGCTTTATATGAGTAAAGATGAAATTTTGTGATCTATTCTTCACTCACTTCCTAAAAAGCTAGTTTTGAAATTCTGTACACTTTTATATTCTGAATGACAGCATGCCATATTAATATTTTCAGAACATTATTAGTTAATGGATGAATTTAATTAAATTTTAATCCCAGAAAAGTAGTGGCATCAGATAGTGGATATGAGAATATACTGAGCTAAAAATTCCATAATATTTCTAATAATGAGTGATAAACTTAAGACTAAAAAGTAGAAAAAAATTAAAATAGAATATCCTAAAATAGAATAATCTATTTTTTTAGTGTACTATTAAAAATGAGTTTTCAAAAACAATTTTTTATTGATATTTTGGAATCATGACAGTCATGATGACGCCAGGCGTTTTGCAAACTGGAGCATTTTTTTATTTCAAAAATTATAATATGACATTGACTTCAACAATAAAATGATATTTGAAACATTATTTTATTGTTTTTATTACATTTAAATTTTATTAATACATTTTGCTGTTTTATTTCATGAGAATAAATCATAGATCATATTCTTCCTTCATTGGATTATGCTTTGATCAAAAATGATGAAAAATAATTCAAATTCAGAAACATCAGATGTAAATTTGAAACATGTAACAGCGAATACAAAAAATAAATTAAATTATAAGCAAGAAAGTGTTTTCCTTTTCCAGTCATTCATATATAAAATTTTTAGACCTCAGATGCAAGAAGCCACCTTTTCTCAGGCCAAACAGATGCCTTGCCAAATATGAGATTTTACAAAGGTAAAGTGAAGTAAAACTAGCTACAGGTTGTCTATAGAGTTCACAGTTTCCTTCACGGAAGACTGAAACTAACAAATTAGTCTGTTTCTCTGTCTGCCTGTACCCATAGGAAACACATTCTACTAGTATAGACGGTGACCGAGAATTGTTCGACACTATTCAAAAATTAATAAAAAAATTAATGTTACCACTTTTTTTTAAAATAATAGCTCATATTAAAAAGGTTTTTTCGGACATGTAACGCACCATTACGGCTGTCTAGGTGGTCGTAAATTACTGAAAATTTCCCAGTCATTAGCCATTATTTGCGAAAATATTAAAAATAGATGAAAAATAAAAGCTTGTATTTGTAAGGAATTTTATGCTCTTTAATCTTTTAATTCTATTGTAATTCGAGAACTGAAAGGTTTTTGAGATATGCAAGAAAAACTAAAAAGGGAAACCAGAAAACGAGTATCTGCTCCTGCTGATCGGTAGCCATTGCGAATAGAAATCTCTCGCTGTAGCAAAATTAGAGCGTCGTAATGAGGTGCGTCACCTCTCTAAAAAACATTTTAAATTTCGCTCACATTTAAAATAAAAACCGCAGCTTTAACGTTATTAGTTTTTTTAATTAATTTTTTAAATGTGTCCAACAATTCTCGGACATCCTTTACTTTGTTTACTAATCGAAAGGAAAATTTTAGAATGGTCAGTTTAATGCATCGATTATAATGCTCAGGTTTCCTGTGAGACTAGGAACGAAAATGGTAATTAGTATTATCCTCCTTTTCTTTTATAACCACATAAAGGGAAAAATATGTCGAACGAATCATGGCACTTCGTCTAATTAACATTTAGTTAGCCTCTTGAATGAAACACAATAGTTATATTTCTATTCTTGACTGTCCATGAGCCGTTTAATTCGGATACAGTTATAGTTACGATTCCTTCATTACGGGTTAATTGAAGTGAATGATCTTCTTCGAAAGACAATTTCAGATGTTTCACCAGAACACATCAACCGGAGATTGCAACTCGAATAAATGGGACAATGCGCTTGCGACAGCGATGGAAGATTCCAGAGGAAATCCAATGGAATGGAATTCTATTGACAGTGCAACGACGAATTTGAAAG
This sequence comes from Araneus ventricosus, assembly GCA_013235015.1. NCBI lineage: Eukaryota > Metazoa > Arthropoda > Arachnida > Araneae > Araneidae > Araneus > Araneus ventricosus. The sequence goes on from BGPR01048459.1 coordinate 2,632, forward strand.
AATGGTAGAATAGAATCATTCTCTGGTCTCCTAGGATAATAGACAAATTCTATAAAGCACCTGAATGCAGGATACGAATAGTCAATATAAATCGTAGAATTACCCATTTAATTTATTACATGGCAACTGGTATAGAAAAAATTCTCATCTACATATGTTTCAGTTTTCTTACAAGTTGTTTTCTTCAAGTAAATAAAAGTTGGTGCACGTTTTTTTCGGCGTGATTGAAAAACTAAAATTTAATATTCATACTAAAAATTCGTATCAGTGGAATGATATCAGCAGAGAAAGTAAATGATTAATTCGTTAGATAAAAAATTTTATTTGAATAAAAGAATAATTGTTTATTTTTAATTAAGTGTTATAAATATTAAAGATTTTATTTGTCAAATCGAATAAATTTATTCGTTTGAAATTAATGCAACCATATTTTAGTTGTGCAAAAAGTTTCTAATTAAATTGCAAAACCATATACTCTATTACGTCTTGGTTTGGTTGGGTTTGTTTTAGTTTTAATGCACGAGACCTATTCCCGGCTAAACTGGATTATATCATATATATTATATCTTAATATATATTAAAAATTATAAAACATTTATCACTTTTTATAGAATTAAGACCAAAAACTGCATTGAAGTCGATATTAAAGAAAAATTTGTATTCGAAATGAATTAAGTTTAGATGTAATGTATGCCATTATGTATTTAGAAATTTGTTTCTAAAATAAATCGATTCAAATTTTAGTGAAAAATAAAACACGTGTTCCGTTTCATACCTTACTTTTGCAACAACCTGACAAACAGCGGAGATGCATTGGATCTTAACTCTACCATTCTTACAATATGGGTCCCTGGAAAATGTATACACTTGGCTCTCTTTGACGGCTACCTTCATAATGCTTTTATTTATTTATTATCCCACCGATCTTTTAAACGCTACTCCTACGGGGTAGGAGTAGCGTTTTAACGGTCGGCGTCAAAGAATACAAAGTACATTAAACAACATACTTCATAATATATTTCTTTATTTATTTATTACCCACGCCGATCTACTCCCCCGTAGGATATTTAGCGCTTTAACGGTCGGCGGGAAAGAATGCAAAGTGCATTAAACATATCGTGATTTTCATTCCAATATAGATTCTAGAGTTTTTAGAAACGTAATTTTTAGTCAAGCTAACAGAATTAAACAAATATGCATTAATAGAAATGAAATTTTTCAATGGCTTCCAATGTTTTTTTAAAGACTCTCAACTCCAACCATTTCCCTTTTAATACTCACGGCATTAAAGAACTTATCCTTAAACGCAGTCTGGAATATACAATTTAAAAAAAAATTCACATTCATTAAGGCATAGATGGAAACAAAGGGCGTTTTTCTTGATACGTATAAATTTATTCTATTCCATAAAAAAATTCCTGTTTTTACCACTTCTGTTTTGTTTATTCGAATATAGATGGTGCCATGGGACTAGTGTTTCTTCAATAATAATTTGATAATACCTCCTTTTAAAAGAAAGTTAGCGTAGGTTTGTGATTACGTGGAGATCTTTTTCTCTTTTTTCTCAACTATGGGCATAGGGTAAGTTTTTATTTATGAAGACTAATTTAAAAAAAAAGCCAGATGGCTGATAATTTTTATCATTCTTAATAGCGTTTTGTTGTTAGTGGTTTTTTTCCCTCTTTCTTTTGAGAATATGCTTTTTGGTGTGCAGATCTCCTTTGTCTTTTGTTTGGCAAATTTAGGGCTAAGAGAAGCTGTATTTGGCGTAATGCATGCTTCTTACAGAAAATTCCCCAGTTATTATTTTGAATGCATTTCGAATAAAATTATTAGCCCTTGAAAAAATTGACTAGAATGGATTCCTAGTTTGCTTTTGTTTTTTTCGATTACCTCTGAGTTTATCTTTGTTTTTTGGCTTTCTTTGTATGATATTAATTTCCATTGTTCTCTGCCTGAAGAAATTCCTTCCTTAATTCAAAAAAATCTTCAGAAGAATATTCAGATAATACGATCGAGAAGGATCCTGAGCAAAATCACCAAGAATCGCTTCGGTAACCAAAGAATATTGTCAATTTCACAAATGGTGTCATGTGTTCCTGAAATGGCAAATAGTAACGATCTTTAATTTTCAGTAGAAATTTTATGTCTTGTAAATAATTTACCCCATAAGTAAGCCCCGTTAGAACAAGTGCTTATTGGCACTAATTTGCGAAATTCTGAAAGAAAACAATGGACCTAAGATAGCTGCTCCTGAGAGAAGTTGTCAATCGTCTGCTTTTAAACTCTTTTAGTGTTCTCTCAGAATTTTCTTATGTGTTCTAGCAACTTTCTTCATCTGTATTCTTGTTCGTGATGCTTTTGTCGAACGCAGTTTAAATATGTAGATTAAAGAATACAATTGCCATATATTGTATAAAAAAACTCTTATTTTTTTGTTTACCAATAAGATAAAACATACAATTGGGAAAGAAAGAATGGATGATTTTTTCAAAATCAATTTCAAATAGTAATTCTTCCGCTTTGTAGGTAATAATTGCTTACTGACAACAAAATTCACGTTATAAAATCTCAATGAATAGCTTTTGACATATTAAACATAGTGAAATTATTTTCTTAATTTGATAGCAGTTCCTAATCCTCATAAAAAATGGCTTCCCAACGAAGAATTGATGTTACTTTCTTGCATTACTGTTTCCGATTAAATGAACTTTCCTTTTTCTTTTTACTATTTTTACCCACACTAATACGTAATCAAACAAATGTCCGACATTCTTTCGAGACCTTAAAAAACATTATTATTTCGAAGATGCTGGTGTATCTAAAGCTCTGATATCATTAACCAAATCAAAGTAATAAATTTCGACAGAATTCCTTTTTTGTAATTCAATCTAATTTAGTTTTGATGGTTCTCAAACCGTATTAAATCAATGTAATTTCTTTCTTTAGTTCCTACCAAGTGGCTAAGTGTTGAGAAATATATTTTTATCCTGAAATGTATTATTTATCTGAAAGGTAAAATCACATTTCTTTTTGTTTCCTTCCTACTAAAACATTTTATGCTTCATTTAGATTTGTGAACATTACAGTAGAGTTTTTTTAATTGTTTTAGAGAATATTCTTTTCCAAAAGGATCAGTTGTAATTAAACTTTATGAATATCTTCAAGGTTTTAAAATATTTTTATACTATTCATAAAAAAAAATTTAAATCATCGAGCTTTCAGCTTATTGGTGAATATTTTTTACATTTGTTTTGTTGTAAATTAATCTCACTGCAGTGAACTTATTCCAACTTTTATATTTTTATTCTTCCAACATTTTTAGAGTCGTTTTAAAGAGCATATCAGGATTCACAACCCCTTTTCAATTAATATTAATACAACTAAATGGAAAGATAAAATGAATCAATTTTAAACTGATAAGCATGAAAAATGATACTGTTCCATATAAGATGTATGCGAGATTGTAAAGCCGTATGGTTTGAATATTAGAGAGGGCATTCAAGATAAATATTGTTATGAAAATTGGTCGCGAGCTCATCATTTTGAAATATTTTCAAAAAGAAGACATCATAAAGTACATTAATATATTTTTTAGAATCTTGCCATTTTGTAGAAATTCTAAACACGATCTCAATCCGAGAAAAGGATGTTCTTTTATATCAGACACCTAACAAAATTTTGTTTTAGAACAGAACTTTAAAATTCCGAAATATAATATTAATCAAAATGAATTTAAATCTCACATTTCAATAAATTTCACTTTGAGAGAACGAGAACTGTGTGCGTGACATTCAAAATCCATTTTTATGTCGCTGAAGTCAATTAAAATAATGTTTTAAAGCTAATGATTAAATGCTCCATTCCACCTTCTGTACAAGTATTTCCCTTGTGCATATAAATAATCCTTTGTGTTCGTTGGAGGCTTTAGCAGAAGAGAGGTTTACTGAAACAGAAGATCTAATGAATAAAAAGAGAGAGCTTTGATGCATAAACAAGGGCAGATGTGCTTATAAAAGATCACAGTTTAAAAACATTTATCTAAAGGAAAAATGAATTAAAATCTCATAACTAATAAAATTTTATTTTGAAAAAATGAGTGTTGTGCAAGTGATTTTCAAATCTTTTGGATGTCGCTGAAGTAAATTAATGTAAAATTTTAAATCTCGTAAATTAAATGCTCCATTCCACCTTCTGTACAAGTATTTCCCTTGTGCATATAAATAATCCTTTGTGTTCGTTGGAAACTTTAGCAGAAAAGAGATTTACTGAAACAGAAGCTCTAATGAATAAAAAGAGAGCTTCGATAGATAAACAAGGGCAGATGTGCTTATAAAGGATCACAGTTTAAAAACATTTAGCTAAAGGAAAAATTAATTAAAATCTCATGACTAATAAAATTTAATTTTGAAAAAATGAGATTTGTACAAGTTATATTCAAAGCTTTTGAATGTCGCTGGAGTAAATTAATGTCAAATTTTAAATCTCGAGAATTAAATGCTTCTTTCATCTTCTGTACAAATATTTGATCAAACATATAAATCATCAGTTGTTTTGACGGAGACTTTAATAGAAGAAGAATTTACTAAAACAGAAGATCTAATGAATGAAAATAGTACTTTGATGGATCAACGAGGGTAGATTATTTATAAAGGACGAACATTTAGCTCTTTACTTCTTCGCCTGAATTGGAGGATATATAACTTAAAATCTGGTTTTTGATATTCACACTCCGAGGATAGTTAGAGAACTTTTCCCCATCCATTTCGCATGAGCTGAGAGTAAAAGAAATAGCCGTTAAAGCGATAGAAAGAATTGTTTTAAATGATATTTTACAGCAACCCTTCGCCTAGCTCTGATTCACAGAGCGTGTTTTTGCACAAAGCTAGAATTCCACCCAAACGCTGTGTGTTGCAAGTCAACATTGCATAGATTACATGTAGCTGTTTTGATTTCAATGTATACAAAATTTTTTAATCGTGGTACAATCATCACGGTTAATGTTTTTGCTCTTTCGCTGAAAACAAAGCAAGAATGGATTTTATTTTAAGTAATTTTTAATGATATAATAAATTGTATTCGCTTACGATTCTGTTTTCATTAGTTATGCTATAACATTTTTTCACGCTAATTAATCAGAAAATTACTTTATTTCTGTACAATACTGTCATCTGAATGTTAATTTTTTAATGTAGTCAGGAATGCAGAAAACGGAACAGGAAAACAAATTTCGAGCATGCATTTTTTATTAAAATTAATTTGTTAAAATACTTACCTATTTGAAGAAAATATGTTATTAGTTATCTATTAAATATAAAACTACTTATAGTTAATAAAAACGACCAAAAAATGTAAGTGGTTCAAATATGCAGTGAAGGATTAAAGATGCGTAGGAAAGACAGCAACCCCAAGATTACATATCATGAGCCGCCACTGACCACATTGAATTTTTAATTAAAAATTAAACTACCTATGAAGTAGCACAACATTAACAACAGCAAAAATACTTCCTCGAATTTCTTCAAATTGTATGAAATAGGTACCCACTAGAATTATATCTTTCTCGTTTTTGTCCGTTAATAGGCTTTGAGGGTCAATGAGGTGGAAATATCTTATTAAATCAATTTCAATGTGACGATGTGAAAGAACAAGAGACAATAAGGTCAACAGAAGACGAAAAAACCTGCCTTTCAATATATTTAATGTAAGGAACGTAAATTTCAAAGTATCATTTTATATGGCCTCTTCAAAATAATAATGAAAATTTTGTAAATATTTGATTGTTATTTGTTCTGCATATGCGCCCTAGGCCATGACTTAGGTTGGCATTATGAGAAATCTGGCCCTGGCGACAGATGCCTCTGAGTAGTGTCATTTTTTAAAAAAAGGACTCTGTATTCTTTACAGGTCTAGTGAAGAGTTTAGGTCTTCCTTGCGGACCTAATATGAATATACGACGCATGCCTTTCGCATAATAACATTTACTAAGCTGTAAAATTCGGACTATGAGATAATACTTGGCGAAAGAAAATTTTAGATGTGTTGCCGAGATTCGATATCATAACGTTGATCGGTTAATGTTTTTTACGGAATTTTCAATAGCAGGGTGATGGTCCTGTATTTTAAACAACTACTATATTCCACATATGCATAAGAAATATAAACAATCTGAATAGCAGGTAAGTGCTTCGTCGTTCTGTCTACCACAACGACACAGTTTTGTAAATCGCAACCAAGAAACTTCCAGTGTTAAATGTTCTAATCTAGACATTAATGTCCACAAAGTTCTTTTTTTCCGATCTCGTATAGTTTTAGAAATGAAAACGCTAACTAAGAATTTTTCTGCTAGATACCGCTATAAGTGGCTTATTTGTGTACAGCATATGTTACTTACTATTATTTAAACACCCCCTTCCATGATTCTCGAAGTCGTCGTTCTGAAATTAAAAGGATTGGGGGATGCACAGATATGCCATGGAACACTATATCTCTTTATATATCCTCAAAAATCATAAAATTGTTTAGTCATTCCAATGCTTTATTCTTTCTAGAGCGGTTTAATCATGCTCAAATAAAGAACCCAAACATATAAATCTAAGAAAGGACGGGAATGTGCAAGTTCCCCTTTTCATACAAGTGCCTTTGGTAGTAAAATCAAATAAATTTTTCTGTACGGGAAACTAGGGAGACTTGACCCTACATGATTTTCTCAGCTTGTGAGATTATTGGTAATTTTTCTGCCACTTTTACCACCACATTTTGAGAGGATTTTAATTCCAATATTAAAAGCAATCGTAATGGTATATAGGTAAATATGTTTTGGGAACCCGAAAGTAAATATTCACTTTTTTATTCCTCAGTGGATAGGAAGTTTACTAATGAAGTTGTAATGAATTAAAATATTTCTGAGTTTTAAGCATACTTCTATACATGGTGATATGCGGTATTTTAATTCTAAGTGGTTTAATTTTTTGGTCATTTAGAAAAAGTCAAGTAAGGGATAATTGACCCTCAAATGTTAGGGAGATTTAACCCTATTAAAAGCTATTGCAGCTTCGATGTTGTAGCCGACTGAAGTACATTTTGGGGTTGGGATCAGTTTTCTGCTGCGTGGAGTTTGTCGGCAATATGCCAACTCAAATATAGAAAATAATTATTTAAGAATTGTGTCTTAGTAATTATTTAACGAATAAAATTTCTTTTTAATATGATAATTTCAAATAAGGCAAATAATTATTTTAGTAAGAATTTTAAAAAGAATTAAAATTTAGTTAATCTATTTTTAACTCATCTGAGAAAGAAGGATTCATTTATTATTTTAATAAAATCATTGTTCCTACAGATTCCAACCATTAGATGTTGCAATTTATTCACCATTCAAAAATTACTAAAATCATCATTGTGCAAATCGAATAACTATTGAAAAACCAGGGGTGCCACTTACAATTTAAAATATTGCCCAGCTTGTGAGAAAAGCCTTTCCTCAAGCATTTACTATGACCAACAGAACAAGTTCCTTTAAAGTTACAGGAATTTGCACATTTAATGCTAATAACTTCACTGACACTGATTTCATGTGTTCATTAGTAAGTGATAGAACGAACCCAGACGATGAAAAGAAGCAACATATCAATACAGATGTTGTAAGCCCTTCTGTTAGCTCAGAAAAGGAAATAATCAATCATATACCTGAAATACCAGGTCCTTCAACTTCAAAATCCTTTGCTGTTACACATCAGGATATCTTGCCATACCCAAAAGCACAGAAACGGAAAATTACTAACAGAGTTTACCAAAAAAGAAAAACTATGATTGTCACAGATGGTTGAAAAAAGGCAGTAACAAGAAAGATTGGCATTAAAAGCAGAAAAGGCTTTGTTTGTAAAACAAACTGAGCAATGAATAAGAAGAAATAGACGAAAGTAAAAAAAAGTTTAATATCGTCATTTCATTTTCATAATTACGAATTATATTATTTAATATATATTATTAGTTCCAGAATGTTACGAATTTATCCTATATACACAATATAAATTAATTCAGAAACTTATATTTGTTCAAAAGAAAATAAATAAATAATAAAGTTTTTCTGTGTTTAATCTGACATTTTTTCTTGAGATTAAACTGCATTATTCTGGGGCGAATCTACCATGAGTTAAAGCATTCCTACTGTAGGGTCAAGTGTCCCTAAGCATAGGGTCAAGTGCCCATAGCTCAGGGTCAAGTAACCCTACAGTTAGGGAGACTTGACCCTAGTCGACTTTATGTAATATGTTTATTTTATGATTAAATGAAATTTCAGTTTAGAATAAGTACATTACTCTTCGTAAAAACAAGTCTTTTTAGGATGATAAAAATTCAAATATTCGAGAAATATAAGAAAACGTAAAATTAGGGTCAGGTCTCCTTAGTTTCCCCTACCTGTGAAACAATTTTAGCAAACATTTGCTAACGGTTTCTGAAAATAGTGTAATATGTTATTTTTAGAGATTTCAATAAATTCACTGTTTACCGAAGTAATAATCAAAAGTTATTATATTTCTTCTGTATCATGCACCAAGACACATATGTGCGCATACCTATGTTTAGGCACGCTGAATAATAAAAAAAGATAGTATAAGATTAAAAAACTGCTTGAATTATAAGACATTTGAGAGTCCTTAATACACAGTCAATCGCCTGTTGAGATAGAGGTCAGTGTACCTGTAACTTCAACTATGATAAAAATGCTACTATTCTAAATTTTTAATCATGAAAACGTAAAATACTTGTAAATCACCCCGATACTAAAATAATTTGTCTCGTTACTATTTCTAAATATTAGATGGGGATGCCAATCATGCAAGGGAGATGGCGAACTGGGCAAAAAATTACATATTTATAAATTAAATTTGACACAAAATATATGATAATT
>BGPR01048460.1:0-11545 GCA_013235015.1 Araneus ventricosus
AAGAATGCATCCCATCTCGAATTTTTGCTGTGCCTCCCGCACAGTTCGTATACAGTTTGAAATAGTTACAACTTCGCAAGTAGAGTAGAATCTCAGTTGGAAGATTTAGTGTTAACTTTCTAGCGGGCGCGCTATAATTTTATACATGAGTAAGCACATGTCGTACTTTTTACTACACAATAATTTTCTTCGTTTTTACTATGGCAGTTGTAAGTTATTTCATAATAGTAATAAGAGACACTCCAGAAAAGCAAATCTTTTCTTCAAGAATGAAAATTAATTTTAATATTATTTGAAAAATTTAAAATTATACTGAAATCAGAGAAAGTAATGAGATTTAATAATATTATTTTATAAAAATAGTATTAAGCAATATATAATGAAAAAGATTATAGTACAAACTACTTTTGTACAACAAAGACTTTCTTCTTAGTTTCTAATCATTGCCCTTGAATTCGAAACATTGAACTTTTGCTAGAGCGTATATTATATATTGCACCTACTGCATTTCATGGATTTTGATGATAGTTTTGTTTCTTTCAAACGCATGCCTCAAGCTCTTCTTCTCAATGCTGGTTGCTGTTAACTCACTTTTTCAAGTTGTGATGCATAATTTAGATTTAAAGACATGGTAATGTCATAGGGTGATGATCAGATTTTTTGGGCTCGAGTAGTGAGGTGTTTTTTCATAAAACTGAGGGATAAGTTTTTCAAGAAGATTCTTGGACTTGGTGGTTTATTAGCAGGCTTGTTACATATTAAATATTTTTGACAATGTAAAATGAAATATTAAATCACCGTAATGCGCACTGGATGTATAATTACCAAACTGAAACGTTAAAACGTGAAAAAATTATCAAATTACACAAGCGGGCGCGCGGAGTAAACTTTACGACAGAAGCATAAAACAGTATGAAATCACTTTGAAACTCAGATAAACCCATTTAATCCTGAAGAGAGGGGTCGCATGAAAGAATAGCAATGACCTTCAGACAATTTTGACTCCATATATGGGAACAGGTATGAAAAATCCCGTTTGTCGTAAAATTTACGCAGGCGCGCCCGCTGGTAGGTAAAGTGAACCAAGACCATGAGATTCATTTATGATAAAACAGATATCAAAATTGATTAGTTGCATTGAAAATAACAGTGGACTCCTAATTGTTCTTGTTGCTGATGTATGCGAACTGAAATATGGACTTGAATTTTTATTACACAGAAAATATAACATTTCTGCAATAATATGGCAGGGCAAAATGGACAAAACGTGGACTTGGTTCACTTTAACTGTGAACCCTCCATTTATCCGACATTAACTGGAATTACCGTTGTTGGTACATATTTGACAGACCAATATATTGGCATTTTGTGAGAATAAACAATATTTTCCTAATGAAAATGCATTGTAGCTCCAATTTTCTATTTGTGGCTTCCACAAAATCCGTGTGGAATTTAAGGTAGTTGCATGTAAGTATAACAGAGTTTAATTTATCTGGCATAAATGGTGAATGTTGGTGTCGTAAGTGAAAATCTTGATGCACTTTTTCAATTCCTACTATCAGTTCACACTCTCCCTATTTGTTCAAATTTTGCAATCGATTTTAAACTAACTTCCCGATGAGCTGGAGACTTGAAACTTTAAACATAGCTCACAACTAGATGACAATGCAATATTAATTCGCTTTCTTGACTGTCATTTCATATTTTGCATGACGCATGCGCAGTACGTTTTTCATTATATCTCGAAAACTATTAACATTACAGACTTGGTTCTTGGGTATATGGATGGCCCATGGGATCATCGAAGCACCCCCATATTTTAGCCATATCTTTGCGCATGCGCAGTTCATTTTTCATTATATCTCGAATCACCTAAGTAGGAATTGACTTTAATTTTTTTTTATATTACTTGTTATGTAAAATACTTCTTGTAAATTATTTATTTCATGATTCAATGTGTTTCAAGAAGAAAAGAAAAACTATATCGTCGCTCGTAAAAGCATTCATAGCCAAATATACGACATTTTGATTCAACAGCTGTAACCACTAGCGACATAGGGCATTTTGAGACAGCATGCAACAATTATACAGGGTGTCCCAAAAAAGTGGAACAAGCGTTTATTTCTTTAAATATTGCTTTTAGGCATATACCTTCAATTACAAAGTTTCATTAACTAAGGTAAGAATTTGTATGAAAATACTTTGAAATCCAAGGGGATTCATAATAAAAAGTTACAAAAATTATATTTTTATACGGCCCCCACAGAGCAAAAATGTCGTTAGTAAAATGTTTCTTTTACATTCATCTATTCACTTACAAAGTTGCACGATTCTATCAGCATAACTTACAGATATATGAGAAGACAAAGTTGTTGACTTAGACCACTTTTCCATATCTCTCACTGCTGTTTGATCCAGTCTTTCGATGTACATTTTATGGATTATATACATATTTAAAAAATATTTAAAGGGCGGAATCAGGAAATAACAATGTATTTGTTAACTCTTGTGAAATCTAAGAACAAGTCAAATAATACATTAATTGAAATATTTACAAAAATAATTTATCTTGTGAACCTGCAGAAAATATTATCGGTGACGTATCAGCAGTGAGGCTAATCTTCCCAGAAATAAGCAGTGCTATAAAAATATTACTAGAATACAATTTATTCTATAATGGTGCGTTATAGAGAGTCATTCTGCTCAATAGAAAAGGACCGACAAACTTCCCAATAAGTATTTCTTCTAAAATTTGATGGGAATCTCTACAATACTTGTGTAAAGACCACGCGTCAAATTTCATCCTTCTAGTTTGTTGTGTGTTTCAGTATCATGTTCATAGAGAGACACTCATGATTCCAGGAATTTATTTTCCCCGAATCAAAGAAGTGAAACATGGATATTCTTAATATTTTCGAAGTCGAATCTTGTGACGCTTCCGGTACTTTCTTTTCTTATACTAGAAGGAAGAGACAAATTAATTAAATACTCATATGGATATTCCTTCAATTCTTCATTCACTTTCAGCACTTCGAACTATCAGCAAGATTTCCAGGGATTTGATCATACAATTAGATGAAAATTCTCTAAATGGTTTATACAATTTTTCTTCGTATCCCTCAATTTGTGATCACTCGCTTTTGTTTTATATTTCTCTATCTCTTTGCTTATTATTTCACATTTACTTTGGTAATGATTGTTTATAAACTATTTTTTGATATGTGATATGATAACGTAATAATATTTATTAACGTAAATACACTTGCAAAGGAAAAATTGTGAAATAAAAGATATAACAGTTTTTCTTTAATACATTCTTACCAAACTTATCAGTTAAGACTTCGAGAGAATTACTTCAAGGTATGTGATAGTATAGATTCTAGAACAACAATTGTATTTATTTAATACAGAGCTCTGAAGTACCGGAAAATAGATATAACATATAATAAAAAGATAAGAAACCGTACCTATACAGTAATTTTCTGGTGAGAATTATATTTTTTCCTATAAATTTATTGAATTTCTCTTATATTTGATGGAAGCACTATAGTTTAGATACCATTAAAAGAATTCGATTACTTTATTGAGCCGAATCTTCAAAAAGTAATGGTCGACTATCATCTGAAATAGTCCTAGTTTAGCTGTTCACAATAGATGCCCTTACTATATAAAGTAAATTTTTCGATTAAGAAAGGAGAAGCGATAACAGGAATAAGTACATAATGTGCTCTACCATTTATTCTCTAATAAAAATGAATATTTTCTGTATAGTATCAATATAAAATAGTGCTTACAATTATAGCTTGTTATTTCATAAATAAATGGATAAAGATATTCTTGGGATAAGGATAATGAATATTTATAATAATGGATATAATAAATATTCTCCATATGATGTTCCTAGCGATACAAACGCAATAGAAGATGATGATGTGTTTGTTTGAAGCTCATCAAAAACCAATGAATAAAAGTCTTTTGGCGTATTTCTTTCCGAGTTCGTAGCAATCTTGCAGTAGAGATGAATCATCATGATATGCAGAACTTTTCAAAAGCTTTTGCATGCAAATGCATCGGCGCAACTCCTCAAAATCTGACGAAATGGGTAAAATTATAGAAAATTCCGTAACAAATGTTATTTCATTCCATCAGATTAAACGATTGCAATGTTTTCCCTTTTCAAGTTTTATTCAGGGCACTACTTTTTTAAATGAATTCTCATATTTACAGCATTAGACTAGAAAAAGTTTAGATTAATTTAACACAAAGTACTTCACTATTGATATTGAATGTAGAGAGGTGTAACGCTCAGCACAAACATTATGTTTGCATTGTTGCGTTTGCGATTGTAGATAAAATTCTGCGGAAAGATTGTAAATTCTTTAACAACTACTCTGGGACTTTAATGGATGTGGTAAATGAAGATCAATAAACCTTTGATGCCGTGTCAATTTAAAAGAAAGAATCAATGTTTTAAAAGTTATACTTCTCAATTCACACTATAACACAAAATATGGTTGGGTTTTTTGTTTTATTCATTTTGGGTTCACAGAACTTCCGTACACAGGATCCACTTCCGTTTTCCGGTAACCCTCCGATTTAAGCAAGCGCCAAATCCATCTGAATATTGTATCAAAATTTAACGGCCAGTGATTATCTAAATCGTTTGGTTAAAATTTTAATCGCCAAACGTCTTAAAAATCGCCAAAACGAACGATAACAAACAATTATGGCAGGCTGTCTACAATATGAAGCTTTTATTTTAAGTAAACATTGAGAGCCTATTATCTAAATAGTTTGGTTAAAAATTTAACCACCGAACAAGCCTTGAAAATCTCCAAAAAGAAAGATAACAAGGAATTATAGCAGCCTTTCTACAAAATGAGGCCCTTATTTTGCGTTAACATTGAGAGCCGAAGCGATAGAAGTATCAAATTTAATATTTTGAAAGTACTCTTAAGTCACAACTTTAACAGAAACTCTACTTAAAACATTAATGAACGTCTTCAAACACAGTTTTGAAATTTTGAAAATTCCCACTGACGAAACGTTACACCGGAAGTTGATCGGTATAGCGGAACTTCAACATTGCCCCAAATAAAGAAAGAAAAAAACACGTCTATAGTTGTTTGAGATTTCTCTATTTTTTTGTAAAACTGCTCTGGTTAATGAATAAACAATTAAGAAACATGCTTGTTGCAATAGTGCGAAAATAAAATTGCGATGAAAGCAGAAAAACATACACAATAACAATTAAAATAAAATAAAGTAAAATAAAAGAATAGAGCATACAGACACAAATTAATACATTTATGTGAAGCGAATAGAATAGAAGCAACAGCATGTCGAAAATACTGCTATTACTTCTACTCTATTCACTTCTGCGTTTAGCTCTTTTTATGAGATGGCAAAATGATTGTATAAAATCATTGGCATTTATTTTAAATTTAATCAACTTTGCCTGAATACTAATCGTTAAACATAATTTGTCAGAAGAAAGTCAAGAAAAGATTCCTGTACACTAATCGTTAGACATAATTTGCAAGTTAAAAAAATTATCTTTTAGAAGTCCATTAAAAATTGCCATGCGCTTCATTCATCTGGTATTCTTAGAAGTCCTTGCTCTATGATAGCCATTTCCTTTTTACATTCTCGTATACGAAGTATGCGAGAAGAAAGTATCGTCGAAAAATGCAACCTCGAAATCTTGATGAACCTTCACCAAGCGCATTCAAATTTGCATTTGTCTGTCCGTCAGCTAGTTATTCTTTGAGCACGGTACGGAAAGACTAATTAACAAATGAAATTTGACCTGTGGTCTTTGCACCAAAATCATAAGACTGTATCAAATTTTGGTTGAAATCCAAGAAAGGAAAGTCTACCTACCCTTCCACATTCCATTATGCCCTACTCCAAGATTATCCCACAGATTCTCCCCGTCGAGTAGTGTTGACTGTAGATAAAATTATATCTACTAGAAGTCGCCAGCGGTCAAAATTCGACCGTAATTCATTAATTTTTTAAGTCGGAACGTTATTGAGGTTATTTTTTATTGAAACAAAAAAAAAAGAAACCCGGGCGGTTAAAAAAATAAATGTTGTCCGACTGTTGACCACAGACTTTTATGTGTTTGACATTCAGTATGAACGTAAACAATGAATGTTTTATTTTATTTAATTGAATGTATTAGTAATACATACTATATATAAATTCCTTAGAGACAATCTCTACTCTGTGCGACTGTTTGACCACAGATTAATATGTGTTTGACATTGACAGATTTAAATCATCCGCATTTTGTATTTCACTCCGAAGAGCTTTTTTAAAAATAAATCATCTATATAAACTTCCTCTTGGAGTGGATTTCACTGCGGAGGGATTAAATCGATTACAAATCATCCACTCCGCATTCACTCCAAATTAACTCCGCATGCACTCCGCTAATTTTTTACAGTGTACGAACGTAAACAATGAATGTTTAATTTAATTTAATTTAATGTATTTGTAACACATATTATACATAAATTTTATCTTTCTGCACTCCTTCTCCATATGAACTTTAACTATGCCAACTCTCACACTCCTCCGTGCGCGCAATGTGCTTAAAAAGGGGTACAAAGTTTTTTCTTCACTTATTAATAAATAGATTTATTCAGCTTAATAAAATCGTTAAAATTTGTGAATTATTTAATATATAATAAGTTATAAAAATCACGATATACATAAAAATACAAGTTGGCTAAGTGCCATGGTCCTTAAAGGATGTGCTGGCACACAGTTGTCAACTTGCTGCTGTTACCGATTCCCCAATGTGTAAAGTGTAGAAATGATAACTGAAATCTCTTTTTCTAACCAACATGAATATTCTTCCATACATCTTATCGTATACTCAAGCAGTAAGGCGCCTTTTGTTTTTAATTTCGACGTAAGGGGGAGATAATTACTCATTTTGAGTTTCTTTCCGTTGAAAATTAGGTCCGATTTTCTCTACATATCTACAAGTTCGATGTCAAAACCAAATGTTAAGTCTCATTTATCTAGCTCGTAACGTTTTCCATTAAAAAAAAATCTGAAATGCGCAAACACAGACACACAGACCTGCAGTTTACCCGTTGATGGATATGGTCAAAATTAGTCACAAATTTACAATTAATCACGTGCTGAAGATTTAAAACATCAAGATCCCATTTGTTACTCATTTCAGTTATCGCTTAACATATGCATGAACAGGCTTTTAAAAAAATGACGGGAGTCTGCCTTTTCAAACAGCCGCTGATGTTAAAGACGTAGGACTACTTCACTCGCGTGACTTTTGTTTCTCAAAGTTTCTCGTAAGTTTTTAGGTTTAAGTAAGTTTTTTTGAAACTTCTGATGTTACCCTTTATCTCTAAAATAAGACTTATGTTTTTAACATGTGTAGTTACCGAGATACAGTAGAGTCTCGATTGTTTGAGTTTTCCATAAATCCGAGTTAGTGAAAAAATCTGCATAGCTCCCAAATAATTACCAACACATACACAACACGTGAAAGAATTACTGCATCTGGTTTTTTATTGTTGTTCGACAGGTCCACTGCGCACCCCGAAGCCACCTGCAGAAATGCCACCTCCCAAAGAAAACGGGATATACGTAAGATCCATATATAGGAGCAATGTGTTTAAACAAAAAAACAATTGACAATTATTTTAAGATATAATTAACATGTTGCTATCAGCAGTAATGTAATAAATAATATGTAAGTACGTTTTTCATTTAAATATACTACACTGAAATTTAAAAATTACTTTTATTTTCATTTATTTATTTATTAAACTTTATGATTTCGATTATTCGAATTTTCGATAGCTCGAGGTAGGCCCGGTTCAGTCCACCTCGAATTATCGAGACTCTATTGTATAGAGGATTTCCCATACCAAGTTTTGTGGCGTTTTGGCGTGCGAATCAATTTCTTTTCTGAGACCCCAATGGGAGGAACGTAGCCTTACGTTAAAATGGGTTTTAAAAAAATCCCAGTTGATCCGCTGACTGATTTGATCCAAAATCCATTGAAATTACATGCACATACAATTAGATACATGGCTTAATGAAATTAGATACAAATTTCGATTCTAGTAATAGAACAACATGCAAAATTTCATTTGTCTGACTCGTTTATATTTTCACCGGACACACATAATTCCAAAAATGTTTTTTTTTTCCGAATTTAAGGAGGTCCAAACTAAAAAACAACAACAAAAAAGAAACCCATCAATATCTCGTGGTAGAATTTTTTAGCGATTACCAACGCTTTCAATTTCTAAATTTCGTATACAGAGAATAAAAAATGTTAGCTCTTTATTTAAACACTCTAGCTCAACTCTCGAAACTATTCGATTAAAACAAAAATAATTCCTACCAGTAATGAAAAATAATTCCTTCTTCTTCCCGCTTCTTCTAAAACAAATACTTCGAATAAGACGATCGCGTCTTTGAAGATTTGCTTTGTCTTCATACAAAGCGGCATAATTAAAAGTATTTCTGTTCGCAAATAACTTATTGTTTAATCATAGATGGAAGCTGAAGGAGATTATCTTCCGACGAGAGTTGAGTATAATTGAAATTAGAAAAGGATTTCACATTTTTGTTGTTTTATAATCCAGAATCCTAATTGAAAAAGATGTTTTCCGCCGTATCCTTTGGAGTTGAAAAAGTAATGAAAATTAAACATATTCTTCACAAGTGATGGGTTGCAGCAATGACTCGTCTATTTAGAATTAAAACTCACCTTAAGTATTTGTTTTTAAATTCAGATGAATGATAAATTTCTTGAAAATAGTTTAGATAGTTTTAAAAATTGTGATGAATGTAGTAAGCAATAAAACCACCAGTTAAGATTTAAAATGTACGATTCAGAATTTTTCAAATTATTCGCTCAATTTAATACATCATTTCTTAAAATATTTAATGATATACTGAAGTAATTCTGCGCATTTATTTTCTTGTTTTTTTAATTCTTTATCTGGTATTTATTGTTATTTCTAATGTGTATTATTTATCAGGTATCTTTTTTTATTATTTCTAAATGTTTTCTATTAATTATTTATTGTTTCTAATAATTTCGATTCTTTATTAGGTATTTTTTCTTATTATTTCAAATGGGCATTCTTTATTCGTTTATTTAATTATTAGTTCTAATGTGTATTTTTATCAGGTATTTCCTAATGAAAAGACATTACAAAAATAAATAAAATTAAGAAACCTTTTTGAAGAAAAGATTTTCAACCTGTTCATTGATTTCAAAATATTCCATTAGCTATTAACCATAAAAACAAAAGTAGGAATTCAGCGTTCGTTGGAAAAAAATAATCGTTACAACTCGGCGTCGAGTTCACTTATACAGAAATTCACTGCAAATTAACTTCAATTGATAATAACTAACTTTTTTGGTATAACTTCTAGTTTCCATTTACAGCTAAATAGGCTACTTAAGGGAAATGGGTCGTTCCCGAAAACGAAAATCGTCGAAATTCGAGTTGCAAATAAAATGAATGTTTCGAAGTGAATATTATATCTAACGTCAAATTTAGCATGTATAGAAAGAATGTGCTGTGTTCGTTAGAGAAAAGCATGAAAATATTTGTTTTTAAAGTATTTGTTTTGTAATACCAAATTGAAAATGACCTTGGTGATGCGATAATCTTGAAGTTCTTAACCATTAACCGGCATGCTCAGAAACAAGAATTCTAAATAAAATCATGCCAAATTAACCTATATGTGAGTAAAGCTTCAGTAATTATAGTGAATTTATTTTTATTATAGTACGCATAAAATATTTTTTTTTAATTAATGAATGTCATGCAACTTGAAAATTTGAAAATACACGATATTTTTCATTATATGTCGCATCTAAAAATGTTACGACAGAAATAAATAAAAATGGTTTTACAAATGCATAATGCTTATAAATATTATACTATAGTATTTAAGACTATATATATAAAAAAATTACTTTCATACCGAAATTTGAAAAAAAACCCGCGTTATCATGAAAATGCAAAAAACTGTAATATTTTTTTCATAAGGGTTTCCGTTAATTACATTTATAAAAGCTACTATATGAGGCTTCGGATTTTCAATTTTTATTAAAATAATTGAAAGAATTTATGAAAGAAAAGAGAGAGACAGAAAGAGAGAGAACTTTTTAAGTGATTAACACCAAAGTTGAAAGTTCACCAATCCGTGAAATGTGGTTTTTTTCAATTTGTGTATTTCAGGAAGAAAAATGAAACTCCCACTTTTTTTATTTTAAGTTATCAATAATGTCGAAAAAACTTTTCTATTTCGATTTTCATAATATATGAATTTTAATGAAACGGAAGGCTTTTTACTGATTTAACTTTTGTCTCAGTGTAGTCATTATTGCATCAATTATGGTTAAAAATTGACACACAAAAACAAGCGAAAAGTCATTTTGGACAAAATTATATAATTATTTTAAATTAAATATTCTTCTTAATATGAACTTCAATTATCAATTTTTAATTTTTATACAGTGTCTGTTTAGTGCTTATAGCAAAGTTTAAAATATTTAAAAGAGCAGATGAAATAGAAAATATTAAAGATTTACTTTTATTTTGAAATATGATTTTTTTATGAATAGAGAATTAAGATATCAAAGTTATTAAATAGAATTTACAGATTAATAAACTTATTTAGATATATTGGTGGGACACAAAATAATGTGAACACTTTTGGATTTCCACATTTTTTTGAATATCTCTCCAAGTCTGGATAAATTTCCTTAAACTTAACCATGTGAAAAAAAGGCTTGTACTGACAGTTTACAGTGAAGATTCGGGGAGTTTAGGAGATCGACCAAAAATTGATGAAGAAAATTATTTGAGCTCACATCGCTTCACAGAAAGCTGATAATGATTTGCAACTTCCATCAATCGCTTTATTTTCTGTGCGCAATACTTGTATACATTATAGAACTTCCAAGAAATAGGAAAGCAAAATGAATTAGAAGTGCAGATATTCCTGTTTTTGCATTCTAAATTCGTACTACTGACTACTAAATTTACGCTTAAAGATTTTTTTTAGATCCTACGATTTAAAAATATATTTACTTTTATATTCTTTGATTTTTTCAAGAAACTTACCAACTACTAGCTGATAACCCGGCGTTGCTCGGAAAATTTTTTCATATACCCGCCTATGTTTTATTTTCGCTACAAATTTTGTCATTAAGCTTCCAAACAAACGCAAATCTCCTTTGAATCCTTTCTTGTTAAATCAAAACTTTCAATTCTGGCTTTTCATTACTTTATGATAGAATGGTTTGAATGAAAACGCGAGAAAATTGGAAAAGGAAAATTTATTCCAAACTTTTAGACAATATACTGTATAGTAATTCATACAACTTTAAAATGAATTTATCGATGTTTCTAACAAGGGGAAAACCAGGTACATGGGCCACCGATTTTTTTCAAATTTTGTACATTTGTAGTAGTGCCTTAGGACAATACCACAGGTAAGCCACAAGTTGTACAACTCAGTAATTTTCAAG
>BGPR01048461.1:0-11544 GCA_013235015.1 Araneus ventricosus
TGTGCTTCAGTCGACTACGACATCGAAGCCGCAATAGCTTTTGATAGGTCAAGTGTCACCTAAATTTTAGACCAAGTATCCCTAACTTGGAATTTTTCTAAATAATCTAAAATTAAAACCACTTGTACTTTAAGATAATTTGGTACTATCTTATATCAAATTAGGCCAGTATGCTTTAAAACTCAGAAATATTTTAATTCATCATATCTTCAATAGTAAATTCCTATCCACTGAGGAACAAAAAAGGAAAATTTACTTTGTATCCCCTAATACATATTTCCCTTCACATTAAGTGATGTATTTCTTCGACTAGAAATGTGAAAACCTCTCCAATAGAGCATGAACAAAGGTCAAATAAAATGCCACCCACAAATTAACAGTTATCTCTTGCCAATCAGATGAAATCGCGTAGGGTCAAGCACTTAGTTTCCCCTACCTACATCACATTTTAATTGTGAAAGACTTTCACTGCAAATATAATATTGTTTCTTTTAAATTAGCGTTATGATTTTCACAAGAATTTTGTCTGAAGCCAACTTATGAGAGACACCATTGTCAGTCACCTGTCTGCTTTTATTTAAAATAACCTATTTACCTAAATAATTTTCTATCTCCCTCAGAGTTATTTATTTAATGTATATGATGTAAGTTAATTTAATATAACATTGCACTGCAGAACTCTTACTGTAAAAAAAAAAAAAAAAAGCCGTGTGCTTACTACTTTCTTTGTCTGAACTTGGTTTTAAGAAACTGCATTTTAGTAACTGTCCCTTTCAAAATTGTAATTTGTTCCTTTCTTCGTGGAATTCTTATTCTTGATAGACTTGCGCTTTTAAGAAAGCATTCCTGGTTCGACCCCAAAGAGTCTTTCTCCTATGTGGGAGTTTATTGGTTTATTGCCTGTTTTTTCTGTGAGAGAATCACAGCTGCGGAAAGGTCCAGAAATCCTTTTTCCCACAGTTGAAGAATTTTGGGCAGTGACAAAGAATGTCCAGCTGTTTCTGTCTTGACTCACTAATTGGCAATTTTGTTACTTTGAATCTTGCATATTGTTTGAAGGGCTGGGTTCTGAGGGACATTAAGAGTTGAGGGTCCAGCTGCCCTGTGGTGTTTTCCTGCTGGTCGAGAGAGAGACAGATGCCAATTAAGAAAAGTAAGGTAAAAATCAAATTGGATTCGCTCTGTGTTCTTACGTAGAAGAAGGTTTCCACCCTCAAGTCAAGACCAACTAGATCACGTTTTTCAGTGGGGGTGGGGCTGCTAATTTGTTTTTGTCTTACATTAATGAATCAATAGTTTAAAGTGGAATTACACAAGTTTTAAAGGGTTTACTGCAGAAGAAATCTTGCAGACGCAATTGGGTTAATACATAGTTTTTTTTGGCAGTAGTCTTCCCGCCAAGTTTGTATAAGCAGATTTTTTTGGGGAGGGGGACACACAGAGAAGAGAGAGAAATTGAGGGTGTCAGAGAGAATTAGCCGAGAGAAAAGCGGTACATTTATGCAGGATGTGGGAAATCGACAAGACTTGATCTCTGACCAATGGCAACAATAGAAAGCTTCTGAGCGCGGCAAGAGAAAATCTCGGATGATGTAAACGCTCGACGGCTTTTGTATTTGGGAAGCCCAGATACTTGGAGACTTTCTAATTCAGTTGCTCAGACCGCGCAGATGTGTGGGTGCTAGTTGATCCATTTTGACTCTTCGGCCATTTTGATCGAGATGACTAGTTTGCCAGTCGACTCACTCGGCAAAAGCGATTCGCGTATTGGAACTTAGATGTTATGCAATGCATCTTGCCTAGTATATCTCCTGATAAAATGGCGTTTCGAAGGACGAGTGCCTAAATTCTTTTGAACTTGTAAAGTTCACATTGATCCGTTGAACACTCCTGCCGGTAGCAACAACAACATGTCACTGGCGAGTATCCTGCCGCTTGTCGCGGAAAGATCGATGACCCGACAAAGGCTTGCCCCAGCCAAAGGCTCCCATTGAACTTTTTTGCCTCTTTGTGGAAGTGCAACATCAATATCTTGCCAATGTTAATTCATTAAAATGCGTGTCGGAGGAATCAATGATCCTGTCAAAGCTGGTCTCATAAATAGATGAGTACAACTTTTGTGATATTTATTTATGCTGACGTTTGATTGAGTATAGATTAAATTTTGGGATTCATTTTCACCTTGCTAAATTTCCATATATTTAAATTTAAATATTGCTTTTCTAAGGTGTAAGACCTGCTAATATGTTTTTTATATGGAACTGCCTCAAATTGTGCACTAAAATGTTTCTTGCTTGAACCAGGGTTCTGAACTTAAATTATCATGGTGATAAAAACACAAATTTGAAAATTAGTAAAATTTATTTGGAAAACTTTTAGTAGATCAGTAATTTAAATTTTAAATGATTAACTTGATATTCTGAATTTAAGCTGTAGTTTTGTCTAAATGATTAAATGTAGAGCTTTGATTTTTGTGCATTAAAAGCCAATTTAGACTGCAGTAAATGTTCAAAGAGTTAAAATATTGGATTGACTTTAAGAGTCATTGCTTTTCTATTAGATGCAAGAAAATTAAATCTTTAATCTTAAATGAAGCACAGTATTTGATAAAAAAAAAATGTTTTTGCAGCTAAAGATATAGGGTGTCTTAGATATCTGAAATAAGCTTGCTAAAAGCTGGTAAATCTCTCAATTTCATGTTTTAATTGTTATTTTGTGTGCAGCCAGTGATTTAGATGGATTATATTTAATTGCATCTTGCATAAGTGTTTTAATTGTTATTTTGTGTGCAGCTAGTGATTTAGATGGATTCTATTTAATTGCATCTTACATAAGTGACAGTGTTGAGAGTATCTCACATGATGACTTACATTACAAATGGTGATTTGATTTGATATGTATTAGGTAAAATAGATGGCATGACAACCTTTTAAATTGAATGTTGATTATCTCACAACTAGCTAAAATTGCTGAAGTGTATTTGATGATTCATTTGAAATGTGTTTATTTAATGATTTTTTTGAAATGTGTTTATTTAATGAGGTGGCGCCCCTTTTGAAATTTTGAATTATTTCTGATCACGTTACTTATACATATCCAAGAGCCATACATGAAGGCATTGTTCAAAATTATATGTGTAATTCAATTTGATTTATTAAACGTTAGCCTTACAAAAATCTAAAATCATGTGTCTGTCAATTTCTTTATGCATTACTGAGAAAATTACTGTGTGTTCATGAATCTGGTAGAACTTAGAATTTGTGAACCTTGGGTATTCTTTTGAAAAACACAACGCATTGTACTTAGATAAAAAGGGAGTAAAATTTGAAATTCTTAATTTATAAAGTCCTTGCATATAAAGTGACCAAACCAAACATCATCACACCATTTACATGTTACCGATTAATTTTAATTTAAATTTCTTTAATTTTTACATTTATAAAAAATCCATTATTATTAAGCAAAAAAAAAACATTATATACATGTATACATGTAAGCATACGATTATACTAATCGAAATAAGTTTCACACGTATTTCTGCGTTTGTATAATAAATTGCTTTTTTAATGTTAACAGCTCTTTCGCTTTTTTTAAATTATAGTAATATATATATATATATTAGTTATTTTGAGAGTACAAAAGCGTTTTAAAAAAGATTTATTTCAGAAAGCTGTTTTCGATTAAAATGCTGGAGAGAGAAAAGAATAAATCTGGTATGCAATCATTGCAGATTACGCAAGATCATACAGATGAAAAGTCGACAAAAAGTAATGACAAAGCCCATATTGGACTTTCAGATGTGGTTTTAGAGTAAAATGTTCACTAAATTAAAGCATGAATCGGATATCCAATCATGCAGCTTGCATAAGCTTTCATGGAAGATTTGCAATGAAAAGTCATAAAAGGAAAGGGCTAATTGACTTTCAAAGAAGATATGATAAAATATTGAAAGAAAATAAGGAAAACAGATACGTAGCTGTATTTTTAAATGGAGCAAGTAATTAAATGCAACTGAAAAAAAATAAAGGTGGATTGGAGAAAAAGATTCGCAAAAACACATAGCGTAGCAAAATACATTCGAAATTGATCTGGAAAAAAATAATGAATGGTAATATCTAAACGAAGAGAAATTGCATTTTTATTTTTATTTCGACGCAAGAAACGCACAAATTTATTCTGTCTAAAGGATAAATCTTTACTTTAAAGGAAAGTTACTACTTATTTTCAATTAATTCATTTTTTTGTCTAACATCCGAATTTTCCCCTTATTCAAGATATTTTCGATATTCTCCGATTCTGAAAGAAAATGTTCAGAGTAACATACTCCATAATGTCTCTATTATACCAAAGGACTAAAAAAAATGTTTTTTTAATTCCCTCAAAGATTCTTACAAACATGCTTTTAAATAACAATAAAAATATTTAGAGACATAGAATGAGCACGCTACTCAAGAGTTAATGTAAAATTTACTTCAGAAGTTTGAGCTGTGTAAGATCATTTTTGAATTCATGAAACAGTAACCTTAAAAATAAATTGTTCTTCAAGCAATTTTTCCGTATGATCTACACATGAAAAACGATAAGATTCAAATTTACTCTGAAAATGTTTATTTTAGTCTCAAATAATTTGCATGCAAATTTTTGTACACTAAGGAAACAATAAGTGGGCTCTGAAATCTGAATTGATTCTAGCTTCTAGTGACTTACCAAAAACAGGCAAATTTCTTAACATTTTTGTGCTATTTTTAAATACACAATTTTTAAAAAACACAACGGTCTATAATTAGCTGTTAATACTGTTAAGACATTCAAAAGAAAGTCACTGGCATTCTTAGGTTTCGAAATGCTGAACTACGAAATGGACGCTTGGGAGTGAATCTCCGTATTTCAAATTGTAAGGTTTCTGTGATCTCTACCACACACTTGCACACTTGTGACATGCTGTTTATCTATTTTTGATTCAACTAACGTTGCCATCCTATAATCACTTATTTAACATTTTATTTCACTATGACATGCTCTGCTCATATACCAAATTAATAACCTTTAATAACCAAAACAAAATAGTAAATTGATTTAAGTCTAATGAAACAATAATTTCCATGATTTAAAAATAAAATATAGCTCTAAATCTTAATGCATTTTAACAAATATTTCATTTTTTAAAAATTAGAGTTTTTGTTAATTAAATATAAAAATGACATATTTTATAGAAAAAGTCATATCCTATAGCAAATTAAAAATTTTCATAAATGGGACAAACAGCCATGAGGAACAGACTTAATAACTTTAAAAATTAAATTCACAATGTAATTTTAATTTCGTCTGGTGTCCAAGGAATTTTATTTTAATGGCACCAGATTTTGAAGGAAAAGCTAAACGAATCCAAAAAATATTCATAAAAGAAAATATTGTCCCAAAACATTACAAACATATGATAATCAATAGAAAGAAAACTGCATAGATTTAAATAAATTTCCCAATTTCGTCATTTTTAATAAGTCACAGACAATATTTTTCATCCGTTTTGCACGTTTTGAATGAACCTGTAAACAGAAACCTTTGAAATCACCCTTTTAATAATATTCTGAAGACGGAGATATCTGAAAATTAAATTTAAGGGTTCAATGGCTGATTTCAATATAACGATAAAAATGCAAAATTATGCCGTCGTTTTGGCAACAAGATGATAAAATGCATTTTGAACATTAAATGCAAATTTAGTAGAAAAATGAATTGATTTATTTATGAAATAACACGTTAAAATTACACTGAAAATTTTCAAATAATCTATAGAGAAAACTAAACCCACTTCGAAACCTTTTCGCTAACTTCCATATTGGGAAGCATTTCATTTCAAATAAAACTTTGAAATGCCTAAAAAAAGAAATGTTGCAAAATCTAACAGTTGAATAAAATTTTCCTATAGAGTATTAATTTGCAGATGCGTTGTATTGATTATACAGTTTCTGTCAAGTGAGAAAAAAGAATTAAAAATATACGATTAATTTTAAATCTCTATTCTGATTAAAACAGATGCGAAAACGAGCGACATTCAACATTTGAACCCTCTGATTGTTTATCCCACGATTTCCGCGGGTAGGAAGCAAGTCTATTTTCTGCTGTGTCCTGCTATTTTCGGAACCTATTACGTCTATTCAGTACTATTGCAGCGGCGAATCGTATTATACTTTTGGGATTGACTCGGATCAGCATGTTGGGATTAGGTGAAGTCACTATGTTATGGGTTGAGTAAGGATGTGTAGGTGTACTCGTCGACTCCAATGATATAACCATATTAGCACAACAACAAATTTATTAAAACCATTTAAAACCACAACTATTATCGGCGCGGATACGTGCTATTATTGCGAGTGAGAGGAAGAGAATGTTTGAGCCTTTATCCTCAGATTGATGACAGCGCCTCCCATGTGACGTCACACTCAGCACAGTGCAGTTTGAAGTTAACAAATTATATTTCCATATTCAAATCACAACCTCATCCACCACAATACTAATAAAGACTTGAATACAAATAACAACTCGCTTGGCTCAAAGGCATTTGAGCACGTTTGCAAACGTTGCGCCTGAATAGTGATTTAGAAAATTACACAATCAGAGGTTAAGAAGAGTTAAGGAAACAGAAGGATCCCTAGCACTTGAACAAGAATTTCCAAATGTTTTCATGCATTCCCAAGTGATACAATAGGAAGCGAATGACACTTCTCATATTGTATTTTGAGATGGCAAAAGGACGTATAGTTAACACTCTGATTGCGTAAGCAAGTCTATTTTCGGCTGCATCCTGCGATTTTTGCAGGCTAATGTTTTTACTTCGTACTTTCATAGCATTGAATCATATTATATTCATAAAGCTTTGCATATGAATAACAACTCGCTTGGTTCAGCTGTATTTGAACTTGTTTGCGAACGTTGCATCTAAATAGCGATTTTTTTAAAAAGATCGACAGTCAGAGGGATAAGGCTCATTTCACTTTGGAAGGTTAAATTCTCTCTAATATAGAGGCTAGTTTAAAGTAAACTTCTATCTAAAACTAAGACGCTAAGTGGGAAACATCTAGAGTTCTTTCTCTAGGTTTATCGTGTAAGTGTAGATTTCTTTTAAATATACGAAATCTTACTACAGCGAATACAATGATCTTCACTTTTAACATTTCTTAAAAGAAAAAATTATTCAGAAACATGTCATACAACAAAATGTAAGAAAGAAATTATTATGTAGAAAGCCTAACGAGTTAATGCAGACAGGTTCAAAATTGAAGGTATTAAAATGTTCAAAGAAATCAAGTGATCAATTTTATATAAAAATATTTCAGATATCATTTTATATTCAGATTTAATTTATGGGATTCTTTTTTTTTAGTTTCAAACGAAATTATACAACAAAGCAGAACTTTCAAACCATTTATAAGACACATATTTTGATTATTATCCTCAGTTTAGTTTGGTTATATTAACGACCCGTTTTGAGCAATTCGTGGGCTATTTTGATACATACCTCGTCATTTTAACCTTGATAAAACAGAAAGGATAACACCTAAGCCGGCGCCAAACCTCCACACCACAAAAGATAAAACTTTTCTTCATTTATATAAATGATTAATTGTCATTGTCCGTGTAAATTTAAACGTATGAGGAAATATATATATCTCGGTTTTAATGGATTTGTTAATGGTACAGCACATCGAATTTTATTTTCTTGAATCATCCAATACAATAGACAATGACAATTAAAATTGACTATATGGAGAAATAAGGAAAGAACCGCAATGAAAATTGACTGTAAATTTCTGTTCTATAATCTGTTTTTTTATTTTTTCCAATGGTTATGGCAGCTCATTTAATAGGACGCCTGCGTTTCTTTTCAAGCATTCGATATACGAAAACAAATTGCATAGTTGGGCATATCTTCGAAATATATTAAATCCAATAATAAAATATTTTTAAATTTACCTTCAAGAATCCTTTGCAAACGAAATAACATAGATTATAAAATCAATTTGCTTGCATTGAAAAACTAAGTTTGAAAATTGTGTAGAGTTTGTTTTTATTTCTTTGTTCCCTCGTTTGCATCTGTATTGTAAACGTAATATGTAAGTGGTAAAAAAAAAATTGAAAAATGCCCCAAACAAGTAATGTGCTTTAACAAGATTCCCTTTTGTGCTTTCGAAAATTCACTTAAAACTCTACTGCTTCAGATAATATAATTTCCAAAAATACACCTAAAAATTCAAACGAAAGATAGAATTTTCCTTAAAGGAATTATATTTCACAGAATATCTTACAGAAAAATGAACATACTCTTATTATGAAAGTTGCTCAATATTTATTTCAATAATTTCCTTTCTCATTTTAATCCATGTTTATGAATGTAATTTAGAATTGTTCAATAAAATTGGTCTTTATTTGCATAAAATCTGGAAAACAGTAAACTGACAAAATGCCTGAAATAGATGCTGTAATACTTTCAGAATTCTCAAAACTTAAATTTTATACTTTTGAAGAAAATTAAATTCAACTTTCTGAACGTAAATTTTCTAACCTGGCAATTAATATTTCTGTAAGGTTTTTAATCGAACCATTTGTTGAAAGGATAATTTTTATGCATTTTACAGATGTTCTGTTTATTTATGCTGCAATATAATATATTTTCATAATTGCACAAATTTTCTGAATTACTGCCCAATTGAATATAATACTAAGTAAATCTAAATTAATGTTTCAGGCGTCCTCCCTTTTCCACATTTTTGGAAGTATAAGTTCTCTTTCATTGGAGCTCACCAAGTTAGAAGGACTAAAAAGTCAATGTCTTCACCAACCACGAAAATACTGTCATACTGAGATTTAACAGAAACAGCAGTTTCAACAATTAGTACGTCTGTATCCTCTACTGCCTGGTTAACTGTTACATTTGCTTTTATTAGAAACTTTTTCAAGAGGTGAATGAAATGCACCTTATTTCTTCCATTTGCTAAAAATTGTTCTTGAGAAATTTCTGTACATGTGGCTTCATTGAAGATTATCTCATGTGATGAATGTAAGTTTGCTCGTCGAATGCGTTCTGCACTTTTGGTGCTCTTTCCATTCACATCAGAGGGATATCCATCAAACACTACGGCTACGTTTGATCCATAATGTGTTTGTAAATATGTCAGATAACTCTTAGCAATGTCCCCGAAATTCATGTTCCGCTGCCAAACAATTTGTGAAGTAAGTGGCCTCCATCCACCACTACGAAATTGTTTTTACCTTCGACAGCATCAATTTTGGTCAGTGTGAACGTTGGAAATAGGGACGATTTAGTTCCTTTTCGCATTTCCTCTTCATTAAACAGTGACAAAGGAAAAGGTAACTGTTCAAATGTGAAAAACATTTTCAAATCTTCATCTGACTGTTTGGCGACACAAATTCTGTGGAAGTGGGTTAGTGGATCCACAGTAATTTTTTCTTTCCCAATTTTAGCACTGTTGGTAACAGAAGCAAGTGTAATGACTTTATCTTTACGCTTGAATTTAACGTTTCCGAAGTTGCCACCAACAATTCTGGAGATTCCCTCGCAACCAAGTTAGTGAGACAAGTGGCAGTTAACATCCGCCGTTCCTACTACACCACCGCTTATTGACATCAGCACCTCATTTATAGGGAATGGTATGTGTTGAATAAACCACCTTATATTAGTTTAGGACATATTCAACAAAAATTGACGAAAGATAACAATTTTCATAAATTGTTGAGAAAATCGTGAGTTTTTCGAAGCCTGTGTCTCGGTCACTATTTAAGTTACAGAGCTGATTTTAGGCTCAAACTGTGACAAATTTACTCTACTTTAAATTTGTGAAGGATAATATTTTCTGTAAAAACCAACCGTTCTGGAGATATTGCGAAAAAATTTAGAAAAAATCCAAAATTTTGATATTTTGTTCAAGTGGCGCGCCTTGGCACGACGAGGTCGAAAACTTGGATTTTACGACAAGCACCCAACACGAACAACATATAAAAAATCAAAATTACCCGACCTTTTGCACAGCAAACCCCTATTTTCTGACGGATTTACTGGACTATAAATATTATACTGCCAATTTAAGTTATTCTTTACTTTTTTGTTAAAATGACGTATAAACATCAGTTATCTTTCATAAAAGATATAAAATTATTTGTATGATTCACAATGATGCGTCTCGTTAAAACATTTTCCGAGGATTTCCTTGTTTTGCACTTACAGTCATCATCAGATTAAAATATTACAATTCATTAACAGAATATTTTGTTCGTTTATTAAACGTGTTAATTTAATTATCATCGCAAGTTGCTATTTTATAAAATATGTTACTTTAGAAGTTTTACATTTGATTTTAAAATCTTGAACTCACTATTACTTGAGGTTTCATGTTTAGAAATATTAAATCTCATAGAAAATATTAAATCTATGTCCAATCTTTGAAGAAAACCGAATAAATAGATTTCTGACCAATTGAATTCCAGTCATGTGGCAAACTGATTCAAAAGGATAAGCAATTGATTCATCCTAATTTTTCATCATATTATTAACTACCTTTTAAAAATTAAATAAAAAACTTTTCTTCTCCCTTTTTTCTGATACTTCTGATTATTTTAAACTCATTAATCATTTTTTCGGGAATTTTACTGTCTTTTCTCTTTCATTGTAGGCATTAAAAATTTATTCGATATTCTTTATGATCTTTCCTGTAAGACTCGGTGAACAATATAATTTTTTTTATATTGCAGTGAATATTTTATTTATTGATTCTTTAAAACACGTAATTACATACAACTACGTGAAGCTTAAGTCATTATATTTTGATCAGTTCTTTTTTGATGTCACCAATTTTCATTATCATCAACTTAAAATGGATGATGATTCTCTACTAACGTGATCTTCGAAACAAATAAGGAAATGGAAAATTAGTTTTGGTTTAACTCTCGTCGAGACAAAATTCAATCAGTTTCAAATAATTACCACAATGGTCGATTGAAAGTAATTATTTTTCACCTTAAACAAAATATGAATTTGGTAGAATCATTAAATGTTTATTTTTTATATAGTGTTTCTTAGATTTACAAACAACCCATTTTTACTCACATTTATTTCAGTAAATAAAACACTTTGTAGGACATATTTATCACATATGTATTTTCAATTTATATGTTTATGATTATTCAATAAACATTCTAATTTTCCTGTAAGACTCGATGAACGATGTGTTTTAAATTGCAATGAAAATTTCCATTATTGACAGTGTTTCTTCGTAAGAGCGTGTTTACACATGCACGATTCAAACAAATTATAAAGATACTGAAAAAAAAACTCACGTAAACATATTGTTGTTGTGAAAAAAGTGTAAATACCCCGTACAAAAAGATCATGAATAATATGAACCTGAAAATAAGAGGCAGGATAAATATAGAAATTTTCCTACTAAGCAGTTGAAATTTCATGTTGCGCCAAAACAGGTACTTAAATTGACATAGAAGTCAAAATAGTTTATTTTATACTTTTGATAT
>BGPR01048462.1:1329-11544 GCA_013235015.1 Araneus ventricosus
GTGCTGTAATATTTTCGAAAGTTATTAAGGAAAAACCCCCAAAATTTAGCTTAATTTTTAATTAATTAAAATTTCAAAAAAAAGGGCCCCCGAGGTGCACATTCCACACCCTTCAAAGTATGTTTGTGCCAAATTTTGTAGCTCTATGTCCAACGGTCTGGCCAGTAAAGCGCTATCACAGACACACACACATTCTCCTTTATTATTAGTAGAGATGTCTTTGTATTAATGAAACTTTTTTTATGTTGTAGCTCTAATAAGAATTATACTTGTCAGCCATTCATGGGCGAATGTGGTGCCAATACAGAGCAAGTTTTTCCCAGAGTGTGTCGTAATTTTATATATGTCCTTGCTGTAATACATTTACTAAAAGAGGTATTTATTACATTTTATGATGTTTTATTTTGTGTAAAGATTTTGATTTTCTTGGAAACTTTTTTTTTCTCAAATTTTTATTTAAAACTAATCTTAGAGCAATGATTTCATTTTTTAAAAACACTTTGTTGCGTGGATGTTTTACATAGAAATATTCTGACAGATTATGTAGTTGCTAAAAGTAACTGTTAATTTTGTATAATTTGATAAATTACTTAGCATTTTGTGTCGAATATATATATATATATATGTATATATATATATATGTAATAATCTCACATAATTTTATTTCAAATTCTAATATTATATATTTTAAAATCTTAATGTATTCCAAAATCACTTTTCTAAAATTCCAGTTTCGTTCTTTTCCCGCACTGGAGGTATATTAAATCTCTCATTTTGGCATATTTATTACTAAAAGAATATTTCATCGCTTTCACGTGCCCACAGAAAATCATGATGGCGTCTCTTTGGCACCAGACTTTTTCCCTGAAACGCTGATGTAACTTATTAAAAATACCCAATATTCCCTTCACTTTGATCACGTGTCAATATGTTATTCCCTTATCCGAGAGAATACAGGGATTTTGCTGTTCACTCTTGCTTGTAACCTAAACGGAGATGCACGTATATCCACCACTCTCCTATTGATAATAAAATAAGAGGTAGTTATTTGCTTGGCCTGTTTATTTTCAACGAGTAAAACCATGAATACGTTATATATATATTGATGGTATACCTGTGTTAGTAAACTGTGTAACATTTAAAAACTTGATTATCTGGGACACCTTCTCGAATTAGATTTAAATCATTGATCTAGATAAGTATTCTTGCTGTATATCTAGCATTGCAAAATGAATACCTGAGTTTCCTAAATACAACAAAAATAATATCAAGAAAGTACACCAACAGAAAAAAAAATAAACTTCAATTGTTAACATCTAAAAATGTGGTAAACATTTAGCTTGTTTATATTTGTTTTGATTGTATCCAAATATCAATATACCTTTCCTTTGTTTAGTCAAGTGTTATGTAATATATTTTTTACTTAATACATGTATGTAACTAACTTTATTATATTGTGAGGAGCATAACAATATTATAAGACAGAAACTCTTCTCTATAAGATATTTAGAATATAATTGTGCCTGGTAACATTATGTTATTAAAAATTATTAGAGCTAAATTTTTATCACTTTGTGTGTATATACATTTCTTCTGTTTTTTGAAATATTCATCAATAGACAATAACATACATGCCAACTGCTACGGATTCTCCGTAGTTGCTACGGATTTTATCGAAAATTTCTGCGAACTATGGATAAGATTAAGATTTCTGCGGGAATGAGTTTTTTTTCTCTCTTTCCTGCAGTCTTTTAGTTGTATTCCTTAATGACATGACGATCCATATTTTTTCCCTACATTTCGTGTTTTTGAAAAATGTCATATAATTATTTCTAATTCATATATTTCTTGTTTTTTTCCCAGATAAAATATTTTTATTTTCCTTAAAAACAGGAATTTTTGTTTACTTAAAATAAGACGAAATATATAAATAATTACAAATTAAAAATTTTGACACAAGTTTGGTTACGTGTGTGTACGCACGTATCTGTCGCCCTTGTAGACCTCCTGCTAAGGAGAGCCACGTTTATAATGTTGGAATGTATGCAATAGTATTTATAATGGTTTCTTCTATTTTTATTTCTGTCTATTGAATTACTCACTATTATCTTTGTTGTGGCTATTTCAGATTTATCAAATCCATCAAAATGGAAGACGTTACATAAATTTGGAAAATGCTTTAGAGTGGGCTTGTTACGTCAGTGCATTGATTTTTGTAGCTGATTTAACCGAGTGTTCTTCACAGTCCGGTATTCGTCAGGTGAGTTTAAGATTTTAGTTATCATTAGTTATAACTCTTGCTATTAATCATGAGAAATGATGAAACTGTTTTCATAAAATATAAATGCATATTGTACGAGTTTTTAACTTAATACTATGCATTTATTTTAATTACATTCGGACCTCTGTTTTGCGAATTTCTCTATTTTGCAAACTTTTTCTTGCAACCAAGAACATTTTGCGAATTTCTTCGTAAAATAACCTCCAAATAGCGAAGTGCATTCTCTATTTAACGAACATTTTCTTGTGATCCAATATTTTTTTCCCTCCCTATTTCTCAAAATATTTCTAAACATTTCAAACTTATTCTTTCTTTTAACACATTTTATGGTGATCAGTGACCTTGAAGCTGGAAAATGTCGACGCGCAAGTGCTTGAGCATCAAAGAAAAAAATTTTATTCTTCATGAGGTGGATAAAGGCGTCAAAAAAAAAAAAAAAAAGGATATTGCTTTAAAATTCGGTATTCCTCCAAACAGCTTACAACCATAATAAAAAAAATCGTGATAAGATACAAAATTATGATTCATCGAATTCTTGTTCAAAGCGTTTAAAAGCATGGGTCTATGAAGATGCGGATGAGACAGTTTTGAATTGGACAGTGTGAAAAATCAAAACAGTGCAGCAATGAATTGCGATGAAGACAAAGATGATGAAGATGGAAATGATCATGATGCAGAAATCAACAAACCTTCGTATGATGAAATGCTAAAATACAGTGTATTCCCGGACAATGTTTTGTTTCATTCTTGTTTTCCTTGCAGATTTCTTTTTGATGGGCAAAATATATAAAACAAATAGATATTAATTTACAAAATAAATGTGTAATTAATTACTTTTTTAATAATATTTAGTGTTTATGAATTTAAAATCTGTTTTGTGTAATTAAAAGTATTTTAAAAGGTGAATCTCTATTTAACGAATTTTCCATATAACGAACTTTTTTTCGGGATTTAGTGACTTCGTTAAACAGAGGACCGACTGTATATTTGATTGTAATAAAAATCTGAATGAAAGAAATTTTGACTTTTATATTACTTCACTTATATGCTGTTAATTTGAATCACATGCTTCCTGCTTATAGCTCAAATGCATACTTTTATTAATAATACATAGAAATGTTTGTTCTTATAAAAATACATAGAATATTATGGCAGAGAGTTTCTCCTTTTTGAAAAAGAAGAAAAATATTTCTTCCCATCTTATTACATTTGATTTTCATTTTTAATTATCTGATTTTGATTGATTTGCATTTAAATTTGACTGGTTTCCTTTTAATAATATTTTTGTGTGCTCAATATTTGCCATATCAAAAATTAGTTCTTGATTAAAGGACTACTTTTGAGTTGACCTGGAATTTATCTTTTTATTAACTTTTATAGGAAGTTATGAAGTAATAATTATTGGAGAATATCAAATGTCTAATTCTGTGGCTGCAGTATATCATCTTCATTGCTTATAAAAATTGTGATTTTTTTCTTTCAAATGTTAGAAGTTATCAACAAGACTAAATATATTTCTAATAACAGCACTGTATCCATTAAATTACATCAGATTATAAAAAAGATATAGAGATTCATCATTTATTATAAGCAACATTCTCATTCTTTAGGCCAGGCATGTGATTTTCAAATGTACCTTGAATTACACAGTGCAGAAGATTTATTTACTCTTAATCTATACTTATAAAAGGCAATGTCCGTGCGTGTGTGTTTGTCTGCAATGTTCAAACGAACCTATCGCACTTACAGCCATGAAATTTGGCACACAGGTAGTCGTAATGCTGATTGAATGCACCTCGAAGCCGAAATTTTAAAATTTATTCTAGAAAATTTTTTATTTAATGTTTTGTGTTGTTTGGGTGATTTTTCGCACTAATTTCTCAATAGCATGGTTTCGGATAACTGCATAACAAAAATAGATACAACATCGGAAAGAGCACGCGATTTCCGTTCTAATGGAGTTAGTTTTGTACGTCTAACGTAATTTACTGAATTTTGACAAATTTATAAAAAATAGCCAGTTTTGCCATCGCAATGTTACTTTTGTTTTTAAATTTGTTGCATCCGACTTTTTAATAACACTGTTATTTTCAATTTTTTTCAGCTTATAAGTAGCACGGTTCTGTCGGATTTAAAACAAGAATGGTTAAAATATCTTTTCAAGTTTTTTTTAAATTAATTTTTTTCTGGGCAGTTGAGAGTTATTTTTATGGAGAGAGTTCCTTATGTGGCACTTCTTCGGAACGCAGCTGGCTATTTGATTGATTGAAGGGGAGGTGACGTCATAACCTTGAATTGAATGACTGATTATTATTTTCGGCAGTATCTTAACGTATTTATTCAAATCACATACTTAGCTTGCAATATGATAATTTTCACATTGCAATTTTTTAAAATTGTTTTGGATTAACTTTTCTACAAATAAAATGCCATTATTGCGAAAAAAAATAAGCGGGAAAATCAATAATGTGTATCTTTTGTTCCGATTTTGTTTTCAAAACTTTTTCATGTCATTGTGGGCGGTTTTTTTTTTTTTTTTTTTTCTTTCTTTCTTTCATTTTGGTGAAGTCCTGATTCCACGGGCAACACCGTGCTAGTTGTATATATAAAAATGATTATATCTTTTGACTTTCAAACTATATACTTGAGCCTTAATAACGACTGTCATTGAAAAATTCCTTCAGTATTATTTTCTTGCATGGCTTCTTAATGTTATTTGTTTCATAATTATTAAAAGGAAAAATTGTGCTTCTTCACTAATATTTTGAGATTCTTGCTCAAATTATTTGCCAGTATTGTAACTATTTTAATCTCATCTTCAAACAATAAACTTCATTTGTTTCAATTGTATGTATAGGTCACAAATTGTGTTGATTCATCATGAATCTCCACCAAAAAATAATAAAACTATTTAAGTCGCGTTTTTGTTTCAGTTATTAAGTAGAAATGATTAATAAATTTAATTTGTTATACTTTTTTAATTTGTTAATACATAATATTTATCCTGTGTGTCCAATACTTAAATTGTCATGAGTTTTTTTCCCCAGAGAATAATTGATAAATTTCTTGGTTTATGACTTAAGATTTTCAATTATGTCTTTATGAATATCTTTATAATCTAATCTGTTTTAGGATTTAATATAAGATTTAATGCAAAATGAGTGGTCTAACAGAGTGCATACGGTCATGAAAAGTGCTTAAAAACTGCTTACTTTTTATTTTTGTTTTAGAAGGCCCTTAAAAGTGCTTACTTTTTATTCAAAGTTTGTATGGAGTGCTTATTTTTTATCATGGTTCTTAAATACTCATTATTTTTAAGAAAATGCTATGAGTTTTCCGAGCAAGAACTATTTTATGTATAAAAGTAATTAGAATTAATGATTTAGCATTCTAATTTTGTGCCTCAAAATCTTGTTGCATAAGTATTTTTGGCTTATTTTTCTGCATGTAGAAATGTTTTCCTGTAACAAGTTAATGAGAATATATTCTAGTTATGACAGTAAGATAGGTACTAAATTTCTCTCCTGTACCTATATTTTATAACTTAAATCCTGTTTAGTTAAAAGAAGAAAAAAAGATGATCATCGGCATTAAAGATTTTGCGATTCCTTACTTTTCCCCTTAAGGTGCTTAAAAAGTGCTTACTTTTTTTCTACAAATTTGAGTATGCACGCTGTCTAATATTAGGATTCTCCAAGTAGGATATATTATGCAGCTTAAATGTCACAAAAGTTGCTTATTCTGCATGTCAATACACATTTTATTGGATTGTATGTCTCCTTTTTTGTTTATTATCATATATGTGTAACTTATAAGATCATTTCGCTTACTTGAGGTTTTATTTTATTACAAGCAAAGGAATTTATCCTACTTAATTGGCAGGCAAATAACATTTTCAATTCTTGAACATATATTAAATATAAAAGTGTAAAAAAACATTGCTTTGATGAATAGTAGTGGTATCAAATATGTATGTTCAAGATAAAACACTATTTCAATTGTAAATTGTTATATATTTATCAAGAACTGTAACTTTCTACATTCTTATTACAGAAATCCAAATTAAACACATGACTGATTCTTTTGTTATTTATTTAGGTTTGGCAGTGGGAGCTGGGATCATTGTCCATTTTCTCTGCCTGGATGGTCTTGTTAATGTTCATCAGTAAATTTCCATTCCTGGGCATCTATGTGATCATGTTCTTTCAAATATTGAGCACATTTGTGAATTTCTCCTTCGTGTTTTTCTTGTTTGTGGTAGCTTTTGCCCTAGGATTCTTTTCTCTTCTCCAAAATCAGGTAATTCTCATTTAAATATTTCCAACTAACATACAATCATGAAAAATTATTAGTATTACAGGGTTCGCATGCGTCCTTAAAAGTCCTTACTTTTACATTTAGTCCTTAAAAGTCCTTACAAATCCTTATTTTTATGGCCCATTTTTAAAAAGTCCTTGAAAGTCCTTACTTTTTGCCACCTCAGCTAGAGCAAAATACATGCAGTATTTAGAAAGTGAAAAATCAAAAGAAAAGACTGAAACAAAACAACTGAAACAAAAAGCTCTAGGAAGAAATAGATTTTTTAAAACAAAAGAAAATGTTCCAAACCAAATACACCAAACAAATGGGGAAGCAAATGATTTAGCTAATGAGGCTGAAAAGTCAAAGGACATAAATTCATAATAAGGGCATTTATTCAATCGCATGAACTAAGAAAAACTATTACTGAAAAAAAATTTAAATAAATACCTTGGATGTAAAATTGAATGAAAAAAGTTTGGAATTAAAAGATATTTGATTACCAGTTTCATGGGGTTTTTTTCCATCAATTTATTAACTCATATTTTTAAGAGTTTTTGTCGTGTTAAATTTGTAATGTATCTTCTATGTTTTATATTATACTTTATCATCTAATAGGTTGAATTTGCAAAAATGAGACATTTTATTTAAAAATGTGTACGACAATTCGTTAAGTTTATTCAATTTAAAGCTCCTTATTTTTTGGGTTTTTTTTAGTCCTTAAAAGTCCTTGATTTTCTTTTAAGGAAATGTGTATGAACCCTGTATTACTTATTTACTGTCAAGGACATTGTTGACAACAGCAGGTATCTTTATTATTGCTTCATGAGTAATGCTGTATCATTGCTTACTGGCATTGATTTAAACTGGTAAAAGTATTGGTGAAAAAAATCTGAAAAAATTTCTCTACAAAATCCCTTTTAAAATTCTTTATTTGTATTCAAACATGCTGTTTTTGTACTGCTTCTTTTCAGCAACAACTTTATTGTAATATCAGATTTAGAATATTTCCTGAGTACTTTAAGCAGCAAATAGACCTGTGTAGAATGCTCAGTTTCCTAACCATTTATAAATTCTTAGAAAAGGCACTTTTTAATGAAATTTCAATAAATATATTTTTATTTGCATAAAAATTATTTGCTATTACTTAAGAAGAAAAAACCTGCTAAATTATATGCTTTTTAACTGTAATCGGTAAGCAGCTTTGTTAGCAGGAATTATTTTACAATAATATTCTTAATTGAACAGTATTCATAAACAAAAGGCTGGTCATGCAAATCTAGAATAAAAAAATTATTGCAGCAAACATAACTCGGATATTTTACTTTGAAGTTTATTAGTTTAATGTGTGTTTCAAAAGTTAGTGATATAAAAAGTATCATTGATCAATTCATTATTCTCCTGTAGTAGATATGATTCTTGTTTTATGATTATTAACATTAAAAAATGAGAAAAATTGCACTGCTTTATGTAACTTTTTCACTTTTCCTTACAAAATCGGTTGCATGCAAATAAAGACTAGAATCCATTTTCCCTCTAGAATCCATTTGAAAGTCCCGGAGAAGCCATTATCAAAACAGGTGTCATGATGATTGGAGAGATAGAATTTGATGCAATATTCAATGATCCGGAAAATAAAGTCTATTTTACTGGACCAGCATACACTCTATTTATTCTTTTCTTGCTAATCATGGCCGTCATTATAATGAACTTGTTGGTTGGCTTAGCTGTTGATGATATTAAAGGAGTCCAAGAAAAAGCAGAGCTAAAGCGCCTTGCTATGAAAGTAAGACATTTTTTTAATTATTTTTAGAGAATAATTAAAGTAACAGAGGATATATATATCATAAATGTGCTGTAAACTCTGGGTCATTTTTAATATAGGATATTTTTCCCTTAAATTTCATTAATATCTTTTTAGAAATTTTATGTTAAATGAAATGTTACCTTCTAAATTAAGGACTTAAATTAACAACTGAATGATCAGGACCTGGGAGCAGTGGTGGATTAGTTCCGAAAATAGTGGTTGCCACGAGGGAATGAGGGCCCTATATCCACATCGGTACTTACGTATTAACGC
Organism: Araneus ventricosus; assembly: GCA_013235015.1. Lineage (NCBI taxonomy): Eukaryota > Metazoa > Arthropoda > Arachnida > Araneae > Araneidae > Araneus > Araneus ventricosus. The sequence goes on from BGPR01048462.1 coordinate 9,990, forward strand.
CACCGCAGCTGAAGTTGCGCTAATGCGCCAATAAAAAGCAATCTTATTGTTCGCACACAGCAACCTTGTTATTCGCACGCGCACGCAGTTATCTTTTGTATTCCTTGTTGCCTTTGTTGGCATGTCGTGAGTGTAAATTACAGAGTAACACAGATACCAGGCAGTTTAAAATACAAAAGAGCTTTAATCCAGTTTACTTTAAAAAATAAAGACACGCTGCTGTCTTGCAGCTTACACACTCACTGACAGCCATCCATTCGACTGACTACTGCTACTCCCCTGATAGCTTAAAAACACAAATGAACAATATATATAGATTGTAACAACCAATCAACTTAGACTAGTGCCGTAACTTCGGCTACGTCATGAAAATTAACCAATGAGATGCTTTCATTCAGTGACTGAACAAGTTCATTTGAATTCCAACAACCTTGTTGTTTGCTGATTTTTGACGCCATTTTTTAGTGCTACGAAAATGCGTATTTGGGATTTGCCAGAAACAGAACAAGATGCAATTTTATTTTTTCAGGAGCGAAATATTTTACCAAAAAAACGAAAATGTACCAATTCCCATGACATGAAACTTTATTTTGGTAAACGTAAGTTTTGGAGGTGTAGATTGGCGGCACTTAAAAACCGCCAAATCTGTAACTGCGGTGGCGTTAATACGTAAGTACCTCCACATCTACATTGCTATCTTAAATACATTTTTTAATTTCATTTATTACAAATAAAATAAATTAAAATCAGTAAGTTAATAGAATTTATTCCTAGTTGGTATACATGCATTATATATATTATTGGAAGTAAGAAATGCCAAATATGAGTAAAATTTTTATGATGGAATATTAAATAATTTTGGCGGTTGTATAGAATACTGTAATTTTGGAACTGTATTGTCATTTGGAGAATTTTTTTTAACCAAACTGAAAAGAAAGTGAATTTAAGAATTTCAATATTTTAAAGAATACTTCTTATTGTTAAGGACTAACAACTCAAAAGTACAGAAGTGTATTACATGCAGCCCATTTCATTTAATGCAAGTCAACAAATGTTTGAGTTCGCTAGATGACGGTGCAAATCTGTCAATAATTACTCTGCATACAAATCATCTAAAAATTCCCTTTCAATAGATGGCAATATATAGGATTTCAAGTTCTCCTCAGACAATGAATTTCTTAATAACGTCTTTCGGATCTTTGGTTTCGAAATTTCACTAATATCATTGCATCATTCATCACTCAAAAGTGAATTTCAAACTCCTTAAAGAAAAAGTTCTTTTAAAATACACTACATGAACTACTTGCTATTGGGTCGTTCCATGTCAAGTCAACACACTGTTTAGGACGGACCATCTCAGATTTTGATGAAACTTGGTAAATCAAGAGTCTTAACATAGCTATGAATGAAAATGTAAAAAAAAATTTTTTCATGCATTTCATTGATGAGTTATTAATTATTAATTATTGAAATTTTCATTAAAAAATGCTCTACTTTGAGACAGTTAAACCTCAATATCTCAAGAACGAAAAAAGATACAAGCTTGAATTTTATC
>BGPR01048463.1:0-11544 GCA_013235015.1 Araneus ventricosus
TTTTCATTTGTGTACTGAGTACATTTATTTTGACTGTAAAATTTTGAAAAGTCGCCAAATTATCTTATTCGAAATCTGGCTTATTCAGCATTCAGCCAAATCACTATTCGGTTTACAATTCTAAATGGCACCAGGGGACTGTGTAAATAGGACTTATTTTTTCAGTAGTAAATTGACTGAAACATAATTCTTTATATAGATTTAAAAAATATTTTTCCAATGGAAGTATAGTTCATTCTAACGGTTAGAAATTAGCTTATTGAGCTAATAATGAGGTGGAAACCCTGAAGAGAAGAGACAAAAAACAAAAAATGGCAAGGCGAGCACACATCTTTGGTGATGGTAGTCTACAATCCAAAATACGATTATTATTCCTGATATTAGAAAGATTGTATAAAACCTTAGATGGCATTTGGAAATATGTGTGTCATATTATGGCTGAAATCTACCAACAAAAGTAGTATATGGATTAGGCGTTAAATAAAGTAAAGTTATAGGGTGAGAATTCCGGTTTAGCAGGTTTTATGCCTATAAACTTCCCCGGGAAAAGAGTTCAGGCCAGTCTTTGCAGTGACCTGTGATGGAAGGCATTATGAAAGTTTTATATTTCAGATAGATAAATTACAGCAACTACTTTTTTCTTTTCAGTTTGGAAATACCACAGGATTACCAGAAACAGACTATAAAGTGCAAACAACTGAGTTCCAAATATTTATCTAATTTTGTCATGAATTTCAACATAGCTTTAGACTGAAAGCAAATGCGGTAATGATTTCTCAAATATGTTTTCCATCTCCTATGAGACAGAAATTTCACAATTTTGAGGTGCTACAGGAATAGTACATATAAGAAAAAATACTATTGCACTGTTAAATAAGCATGGAGAATCTTCTGCCAGCAATACTAAAGTTTTAAGTATTACTCACTGAATTGTTGAGGCTGGGGACTCTGTCAAAGTGTTCTGAGAGAGAATGTGCAAAGAAATAGCCTTGTACTTCCTGAAAACGGAGGGTGGGTGGGAAGGTGACCATTGATGCATAAGCTTTCATATGAAATAAAAATTTCCGAAATTAGTCTAGTGGTTGGAGGACTGCTCCTTCAGTTTTGCCAATAATTTTAAATATATAGATTATATTTTGCAAAGCTTGGGAGAAACTAAAGGTTCACACGAATCTTAAATCAAAGAAGAAGTACGTTCATTGAAATAGAAGTGGGTTTAATTTTAAAATTTAACTTGCAATTTTAAAGAATTTATTTTATAAATAATTAAAAATAAATTGAAATCATTACATATACATATTTTAATTAAGATGATGCTTACCCTGAAGGTAAAATCAGGAGGAAGAGTTCTACCACCAGGCAACATTTCCATCAAGAAATCTCTCCAGCAAATGATTTTGGGTTCAATACCTGATACAAAAATATGATACTGAAGTAAAATTATCACTATTATATGAATTACTTTCAACAGAAACGAAATTTTTTAGAATGCTAATTTCTCTTATTAATTCAGTTTACTTTCACAATAGTTGTCTTCCAAAAGAATGTACCCAATTGCACCAGATGAGGGGTGGTGGTGATTTTACAATTTGATTTTCCTACAGTGGAAGACACAATGAATGCTACTACATGCAACTGACCAATTGAGGGAATTGGACATTCTTTCCTTGATTTTTCAAGATATACATAGACAGTAATTCAACATGCATCTTCTTGGCTAATAATTCAATAGCAGAGAGTATAAGTATCTATTAACACAAAAAAAAATCCAATGAACCGTTTGCATCACACCTGAATTCTCCTTCAGTGAAGCAGACTAAAAGAACAGTCAAAATATAAAACTTAACTGACAACTTGACACCACCATCAAAAATTTTCTTTCCCTAGATGATATGTTTCTGATTAAACTCCTCAGTAACAACATCCAATTCTATTGTTGCCATTTTCTGCAAGTTGACTTAGTATTCTGCTTTCGAGTTACTTATGTGTAATACCATAAATGCAGTGAGCAACGGCAATTGTGCAAAATTTATCAAAGTTTTATCTATTTGGATTAATTACCATTATCTTTGTGTAACTTATCTAGAGAGCTTTTAACCAAATAATGGGTATAGACAAAACTATAATATCTAAAAATCTCAAAGGATATGAATAAAATAATATATGAACTAAATATACAAGAACATTGCTATATCTTAAACTAGTTTATTAATTGTCAGCAACTTTGAAAACATTATACAGATCTGTTATGTTATATGTCTATTACAACAGACATATTTTTATAGTAAAATTTGTATTTTTAGATAGTAATAAATAGGGAAGCAAACTTTACTTTTAGGAGGAACAAGAAGTTTCCCATTCTTTGCACACCAACCAATTGGGTGAATATGTGGTTCAGTGCAGAGGTTGACCCATTTGTCAGGAACATTAAAATATTTGGGGGTGATTTTATCAAAGCCATCATATCTCAGAAGTCCCCAATATCCTGAAAAATTTCAAAATTATATTAGAAAAAATATATACCTATAATCAATGTCATAAAAATGTGAAAACTATAAGGGGGAGAACCAATTACCACTGAAAAATCTGAAGAAATTGTTGATTTATATGTATTTTGCTAGCATTTGAACATAATGATTAGGTTGATTAAAAAAAAAAAAACCACAGAAATAAAAAGCTTATATTCTGTATTAAAAGTAAAATAAAATCATGCATTTTAAGCAGGGTTGCGGTGATTTAAATCAGTGATTTTAATCAACTGATTTTTTTTAAAAAATCACTGATTTAAATCACTTTATTTTAAATATTAAGTTAATCTGCTTTAATGAAATAAAATTGTTCATGTATCTTTAAATAGTGATTTTAAATTATTTTTAAATGTATATTTAAAGAAAAAATGTATATTTAAATAAAAAATGTATATTTAAAGAAAGAATATATAGAACTTAAAAAAATATATTTTATTGAATTGATGTAACTAGAGTACTTTCCATATCTTTATTTTTGAGAACACAAGCAAATTAGATTTTAACCCTTTGCGGCACAAGGCAATAATTTTTTGAAAATATGATGAGAAAACAACATGAATGGGTTTAGTTTATTGTCTAGACATAGAATCTACAAAAAAAAGTTTAAAAAAAAACTTTCTCCTTCCCGGGGGGGGGGGGGGGGGCGTGCCCCTTTTGGGTCATCCCCCTCATGAGAACCCCCTTAGAAACAGCCACCTTGATACACTCAAAAATTATTGTTGAATCATACAGAAAATTATAAATTAAAACTTCAAGAATATTGGAGCAAAATTTTCGAGTTACTTTGCTAAAATTGTTAAACGTCCAGAACTGAAAAATTTCTTATCTCTGAGTCAAGGAATTTTCCCAAACTTTATCTCTAATACTTCCTATTCCGAAACGAAATTTCATAAAACTGCTATGTACATTCTAAAAGGAGTACTATTAGCCCTATCCTAAACCTATTATTTTCCTATAAAAACCTATTATTTATAGTTGAATTTAACGGTTGAGAAGCGAGTGAAATTAGGTGTGCCATTAACTGGCACACTTCGCCGCAAAGGGTTAAATAAATCTCTAATGAGCAACACAATAAAATGCAGAGTATGAAATGTTCCTTTTTATATAAAATAAATAAATATTGTGAAAGGATCATGTTCACAAGGAAAGAACATAGTAAAATGCAGTGAGTTCCATTTTAATACTGGAAAAAACTAAATAGTGTTGGGGACAACAAAGTTTTTATATTGCAACAATGTTCAAATGTAAGATAATTAAGTAATGCTTATAAATGTTCCAAAAGAAATACAAACATCTACATAGTGCAATTTAAACTATGATCTATACTTATAAAAGACAATGTTTGTGAGCGTGTGCGCAATGTCCAGACGAATCTATCACACTCACAGTCATGAAATTTGGCACACAGGTAGTCCTGATGGTGAATCGATGCGCTTCGAAGCCTGAATTTAAAAATTTTATCTAGAAATTTTTTTATTTAATTGTTTTGGGTGAAACAGATTACGATTAGAGAAAGCTTCAAAACTTGTGTTTGTAATGAAACAAATGAACAGCTGAGTGTAAAATTCTCCAATATTCTAACATACAATAATATATCTATAGTCAAGAAATGACAATTTTTATTATATTTTTTCCTTAATAAAATTGTCTTATATTTCAAAAGTATATTATTTTTATATTTTAGTTCACAAATATTTTTTAAATAGTTGTTATATTTTTGAATTAAATTTAAATATTTTTTTTTTGTTTTTTTAAAGAAAGTACAGCTTAATGACTGGTATGTTGTTATATATATATAATTCTATGACTGTAGGGCTCATTGTCTATTATACAAATGTTAAATATATATATATGTAGTTTTAAAAAAATCAGTAAAATAAAAAAATCTTGATTTAAATAAAAAAAATCTGATTTAAATAAAAAAAAAACTTGATTTAAATAAAAAAAAAATCGACAACCCTGATTTTAAGAAATACAAAAAAGTAATATGCTTTTATTCAGCTTTGAATTACATAATGTGCATTTAGTGATGCACTTTTATAATCTCTACTAATAATAAAAGAGAAAGTGTGTGTGTCTGTTGGTGGTCTGCAGAATAGACTGTTGAACTTAGAGCTACCAAATTTGGTACAGGTATACTTTGGAGGGTGGGAATGTGCACCTTGGAGCCATTTTTTTCAATTTTTTATTCAAACTTTAATTATTTCAAAATTAAGCAAATTTTTAACGTTTTCGGCCGTATTTTCGGGAATAACTTCCGAAGAACTAGTGCATGAAAATTATTTTTATACCACTTTAAAGTGCAAACAATTATCTTTCCAATGATATTAGTATGAATACTTTGCAATAATTACTTTAAATTTTACAAGGTTTTAAATTGTTATTAATTGAGATCAAGGTCGCTCAAGGAGACCCGTTTCTCTTTTCGACCACAGGTAGGGAGGAAGGGCGGGGGAAGCCACTAAGCGGTCATTTGTCAACAATGAAAGGGCAGCCATTGTTGGTCATTTGTGGTTAGAAGGAAAGGACTTAAAAAGCTCATCTCGCTATCAATATGAAAACAGTGGTTGAAGCAACAGGAATGGTTTTCTGAATTAAGTATAAAACCTTTTAATGATAAAAATAAAGGTGATATTTTAAATTCATTACAATTGATTAAATTCCGTCCAAATTTTTTTGTACACTTCTCGCATAATGCAGAAAAAAATTATTCAAATATAATTACTTTCTAAATGTATTACACAAAATGACTGACTAAAATGTTGACATAAAATGCAGATCAATACTTTTTATAGGTCATCAGTAATGCAATTTGTAATATGGTTAAGAGAGCTGTTTTATTTATAAGGCATAAGAAAGTAAAATTGGATACGAAAAGGATAAGGGTTAAATGTCTATAGCAATTTAAAGTTAAAAATTACTTTGTTAAGGGAACCAGGAATATAAAATTATGCACAAGAGATTCATTTGAAATCATATTCCCGGTGAAAAAGCTGGTCGCCGAAGGCGGCTAGTTTTAAATAATAAATAAAATTGTGGATACATATATAATTTAAATTCATATTACACTACTTTCAGCATTGTCATAATTATAAAAGTTTTTTATTTTGATATGATCTATCAGGTATTATTCCATTTCTAAATGTCAAGATTCTAAAAATACAAAATGACCATAAATAATATGCAAGTGAACGACTTTCTCACTGTCAAAAAGCATCAAAAATAATTTTAACACATTTCATTAACATATTTGCATAATAATAAAAAAATGAATGCTGCTTTAGATTTCACACATTTAGACATATAATTTCAGTAATGAAGCTAAAATATTGAGGAGAAAACTTTTTAACTACAGGTAGATAAATTATCTAAAAATTTAGAATAGAGATTTTTAAGGAACAATCAGAGTAACTTTTCTTGTATATAAATAATATAATATTCAAGGTGATGGAAGTTTTTTTTCTTTTGTTTGTCCATAATGGAATTCAGTTTTATTTTGTCAGTAATTTACTTAAGTTAAAATTCATCTGAAGTTCACAACTCAACTACTTTGTTCCTTATCAAATATTGTAAACTTCTTAAAATGTCAGTACTTTTATTTCAATTCAAAATTTGAGAGATTTCCAATCCACTTTTTTTCCCCACTGAATTTTGCTAGAGGCCTTTTTTAGACTGAACATTTAACTTAAATCCTTGAAACCTAAACCTTATACCTAGGAAGAAAATTTAATGTATACATGGTATCAACTTGGCTACTTTAACACTTTGGAAGCAGGAAACATACAAATACGTTTCTCTGGAATTACCCAACATTAAAAATTTAATTCAAGAATTTGACTTGCGTACTAGTTTAGATAAGTTGGACTTGTTAATAGATGTCTTCAGAAATATGTTCACTTTTTCTTTTATGGTACAGTCAGACCTCGAAAATCCGAATTTCTAAAATTCGGAAACCTCTGAAAACCGGATGATTTCATTGATTTGTTTAAAATCGATAAAAATGACATAGAGGAAGTCGTGTGTCGCAACGATGAATTGGCCGTTGTCAATCACATGACTGACGACGAAATAAAAATGGCTGTTTTAAAAAGAGGCCACAATGAAAATGAATGTGACAGCGATAGTGAGGAGGAAGATTAATACTGATTGATCATCAACTGATGAAAAATCAGTTGCACTGGACGATATGCTAAAAAATATGGTCAGTGTTATTAAAGGTTTGGAGGAAAGAAACATCGTAAGTGTCGTGATTTGTCACGGCAGCATTTTTCAAAAAGCAAAAGAAACTCAAACTGCAAAGTGGTTATCACATTAAAATATATAAGATGGAGGGGTGCGTTGTGTTTAATAATTTTTCAGCAATAACCCAAGGGATCTTAACTTTACCAAATGCTCAGATTTGCTAGGATGGTGGTGCACATGTGAAATGACAACATAATCAGTAATTTGTTAATAACATTAAAAATTTATTTGATCTATGTCTGTGATTTAAGAAAAGAGAATCCTCGTATAAGTGAGGTGGGTATGATATTGCACATTTATAAGAGATAATTATACATCAAAACCATTGCACGCTTTATCAAGTAGTTAAAACCTCGAGATTGTTGTAGACATTATAGTAAGTTAAGAATGTAAAGTATTCACACAGACTATGATATAAAAAAAAAGAACACAATATACAAGAAAACGGTGGGCACCCATCCGGCAAAATTCGCGAGTCCTTAATACATGATACACAAAAATAGAAATAAATCAATCACAAAGCATGGGGCATGAGTCACGGTAGATTTAAGGTTAAGGTTATTCCCAAATACCATATCACATCTTAATCCAATTATCAATTCACCCAGGTTTGCTTCAAGTAAGCCAAAAGAATTTTCGCTTCGTTAGACTATAAAATTAAGCTAACTTATATCAACTTCTATACTTTAACTTTTCATGACCAATAATATTGCATCCAACTACAAGAGAGAATTAAGTCAAATAAACTATCAAATCTTGATTTCAACCCCTTATATATATATATATATTATTATTATTTTTATTTTTTTTAAAATTTAAATCACGTGACTCAATAGCCCATGTTAAATTGATAAAAATAACAAGAGAAACACCGGCACATTCCTTAGTAAATTAATAACATCACAAAAACCATGTGTTAGCCCATCTTGATTAACAATAAAAAGGAATTTGGATTACATACACATCAACATGCCTTTACAAATTGAAATCCACCCCCTTAACCCCGAAACCCAAAAATATAAAATTAATGTCCCTTCATAGCCTATTAGTGTCCAAAGCTCCATATAATTTAGAAGATCTTTCCTTCATAAAATAAAATAAAAAGGGTGCTCATTCCTCTGGTACTGCCATCAATCTGGACGAAGGGGTCCTTCCTCAACCTGTGCTTTCCAGTCAGGTAAGCCAAGGAATCTTCTGCCACCTCCATTCACTCCATGCGCCCGGACGGAAATTCGCCTTGGTGACGGCTACCTCCTTCCTTCAAACCACACGTCGCGTCAGTCCCCATGGGACAATCTCCGAGAGGGAAAATGAAGATGTATAGTCATCCAAAAGAAATAACCAACGCCGTTTCAAGATCGACTCATTTCTTGTAGTTATCTCACGGCTCTAAAAGTTTTCAAGCGCGCCGATCCAACGGAAAATTGGCGGCCTGATTACTGCCAAAGAGATCGTTGTCAAATAAAAACTGAGGATGTCCATCAATTTAAAGTCGGCTGCTAATGCTGTGTCGGAGCATAAAGAGGCCGCCGAATTCTCAGCGTCACCGATGTTCACGGATTGCCAACTTCACCATACCGCCATCTCGCTACCACAAAGAGGATCTCAGCAAAACTAACTCATCGCTCGGGCATCAGGACGTCAAGGCCACTCACTCGAGAAGAGCCAAAATCAAAAAGGGCGAATCTATTTCCTGCAACCCCTTAAGTACTGTGGGGCGAATCTACGTCATCGCGACGACAGCGCTTGACCGCTATTGGTCAAGCGACCAGTACCGACGAGGAAGACACGCAACGTCATGATTTCCGACCCCTTCACCAAAGATAGCCATCTTGGACGGCCCACAGGACCGGAAATGAAAAGAACGACTCAGCGTCCCTCTAAGCACTAAAATCGCGATTTAAACTCACCCACGCTATTGCTTTGATGAAAAGAAAAACCCAGTTACAGAACGTTTTAAAAAATAAAAAAGGAAAACCATTTTGAACATATAAAAGTATATAAAAACCAATTTGAAATGCACATGCTTTTGCTTAAGTTACATATAAAAATAATTTTTAACTGAAACTCAAAATAAATTCTCACTTAAAATGTATAAAGCCCTTTCATTGACACAAGAACAAAAGGTAAAAAAAAGAGTAAAACAAGAAAATTCAGAAAACGAACTAAGTAAATAATGATACTACATAACAAAAGGCTAATTCATTTGACACTCCATAAAAAAAAAAACACACTAAAAATATAAAGCCACTTCACTTGACATATGAATCAAAGAAAAAATAAAAACCAAAAGGCTAATTCATTTGACACTCCATTAAAAGATATAACATATATGAATCAGAGAATAATAAAAACTAGTCAGGTCATTCTCACAAGTTCTTTTTAAAGCCCCCCACTTAGAGTCCATATAAAAATTTGAAAGTTCTCTTTACATGCCTCAGAGTGGATTTAGAGCGAGCAAATCAAAAGAAAATAAAAATTGACATACCCGTGACTTGTAGTGAATTCATCTTGTAATTAAAAAATATATAAAAATGTGATTTACAAAACTTCCCTAAAAATATAGCATCGCTACATATCCTCCCCTGTTTGGAAAAATAAAAAATTCTTTTTCGAAGACAAAGATTTTTTATTGCAGAAAATCTCATCGTAAAGTATCTAACCTTGAAATCCCACGCAATTCTTTTCCCTAAAATCTCAAGAAAAAAAAAATAGTTTCCGCCAAAGAAGATAATCCAAAAGACAATCATGTTTAATTCCAATAGTAAACTCCTAGAGGCCACATGTCAATCCGGGAAATATATAAACAAGAAAAAAAAAAATACAACACAAAATTTTTGTACAACATATATATACACTTCTCCACCCTCTTTCAGGCTATGCAACTTGCCTTTTGTATAACGCTACAAATACAGCAAGAAAAAAAAGTAAAATTTGGTACATTACGTAGAAAAGCAATGTCCAAAACATTTGAAATCCCATAAAAAGAAAAATGACATAAAGAAGTATCAGTGTGTCAACCAAAAAATTTCAACATTTCTAACAACATGAAAACGAGAAAACACACAAGTTCTTTCAAGACCCTAAACTGCTCAAAATAGACCTATGTTCATGTTCCAAAAAAGGTCCGTCCTGAATTGCTAGACAAGCCCTGTTGTTTTAAAATCAAACACATAAATGAACCAAGTAACTAAACGTGCATTTAAATCGAATTTTAAAGTTCCGGAGAGAGCAACTTTTGAGTGGAAACATCAGAAATGCAGAAACGTCTGACATCTGTCCAACTGCTGTTCAATGTGTCAAACAGAAGAAGAAATTCTGAGAATTCCCACCCACCTACCCTTAGAGCCGGGGAATACTAAGATGACATAACTAATGAGAGCAGGAGAAATAACATCGTCCAAACAGTATCTGATGGGGAACAGGAACAAGCAGGAAACAGGGTATTGGAAGGTCAGGGCTGTGAGGTAGTTGATAGGGAAGTAATTCTCATTCCTTCCGATTTCAAATGAGAGCAGGAATACAATCAGAACTGGTTGTGGTAGAGGTAATGATTGCGAGAAGGGAAGAATTCAGGATGTTTCTGTTTCAGGGAAATTGATGGATATTCAAGGGGAAACAAATTCAGCGAAACTTGAGTAGTCGTTAAGACCTAGAGATGGTTCTGCTTGTAAAAAAATAGAGAGTTATTGGTCAACTAAATAATCAGTGTACAGAAAATTTTTTCTCTCTGCTAATTTTATATTTAATCTTCTTTGTTTCTTGATTTGTTTGTAGAATGTAGGTAAAGTGTATTAATGTAATTGAAATGGAGAACATTTCTGCACAGTGAAGTGAGTCAGTTGCAATTCATGTTGTTATTTTACAGTGTTTGGTAGGTGAGATTTTCCTTTTCTGTCACAAATGATCTTCACACCTTCAGCTGGTGAGAAATCTTATTTTATGGTAGCTAACAGTGTATTGAGGACAGGGAAATTTTGGGTTCTGATGGACACGAGAATGCTGGACTGAAATTGTAAATTTGGAGCTGGGTTCACTGTGTTTACAAAAAATTTGTGAGTGTATGTTGATCTCAAAATGAAGTGCACCTTTGCAGATACTCAGGAGACAACTGGCTGATGACTTCAAATACTAAGTTCAGGTAGATTAGTAAATGTGACAAATTAAAATCCAGTATTTTAATTTTCCTTCCAAGATTAATAAGAATTACCACATTCAAAAGCTTAAGTTAAATTCTAAACATAAACAAGTTTAAACTTTCTGTGACTTGGGGAGGGTATATGCAGGCCACGCGCTTTGCCTTATTTCTTTCTGTTGATAGGTGTGACTCTGTTCCTTTTTGCTGGTCTGGTCGAAAGCACAGCGGTGGCCCTTTCTTGAATCTCTAGGTTGTCAAGTCTCTGTGATTTTAAAACAAAAATTTTAATTGTGATTTTTTTTTTAGTTTTTGCTCTCTTTTGCTCAGGATTAAATAGTTAATGCAAATGTTTTCTTTGTATAAAATCGTTATTTGTTTGTCTTGTCAGCTAAAAAAAAAAAGAGAAAACTCGCTTAAAAGATTTTGGACCCTCATTCTTTCGGTGCAAATCATTACGACAAATGTGAGTGTTCCGATTAAGAGAGAGTACTGCAAATAAAAAATTATTGCAAACAGGAAATAAAAAAACACTGTGGCACGTCTTCTCTATTTGAAGTTAGTGTCAATTACGTGGTGTAACTGAGAAGGTATTAGAGAGTGGTTTTGGGTGATTGATCAATTGAGTTGCTGTTTCTG
>BGPR01048464.1:0-11544 GCA_013235015.1 Araneus ventricosus
GAGTTTAGCTATATTTATTCTTGATAGTTTATTTCAAAGTACGCTTTTCCACCAAAGTTGAGTATTTTCTGCATTTGGTTTTGTAAAATGATAAGATAACATCATATGACAAGAAGTTAAATAGTGTAGAGGGTCTCCCTTTTCCTTGCATGTGCAGATATCTCAATGATAAAACCGGAATCAATAGAGAAAGCTTGGAAAAGGACCGTGGCCTGTAGCCTAGAGGGTCGGACATAACAGAATCATCGATGTGAGTTGCATCAGCACATAGCAGGAACCTTTTGCCACAACGCATCAACGCAAAATGCATGATTAACTGAAATCCGCAGTACACTGGAACGTTGATTATCAGGGCCTCTATCAACCAATGTCTCTGTTAGTAGAGCCAGTTCGAGAAAATCGAACTATTTTCATTTTTAAGTAACGTCACCAGATTTTCCTGATAATGGTGCAAGATAGCGTTGGAACCGATTTTCACGATACGAAGTCCTTTAATCAGAAGGCATGTAAAATATCCTCTTCGGGAGGTCTTCGTTTATAACCCAAGAAGATATTTATATGGGAAAAAATGCCGTAATTCCATTTTTAAGCACATCGATACTGATGTGCGCAAATTCCATAAAAAATTTCGCGTTGTTAAACGGGGGGAAAATATTCTCTTGGTAACATCCTTAAAGAATCATTGGGCAAATACAAAGGAAACATCTTAAATCAGTAAAATTCGCAAATATACTTATCAAAGTTGAATAATGTTTCAAAACATGCATGCAGAAAATTGCTAATAAAAGAGTTTGCTAAAATATTAACACAAGGTAGTACATGCGGGCTTATTTTTATAATTTCAAACAAACAATTTTGGAAAATCTTGTCGACAAGAAAGACCGTAATTTATAATTATTCTCTATCGCAATCCCAATACGCTCGGATAATCATTGTTGTACTATATTTCAAACGAATTGCTCAGAAAATGCCGAGTGAAAACCTCAAATAATGTTTTCACCAACTTTGACAACTTGACGAAATTTATGTTTAATAACACACTCAGAGACCTGTGGAGAAGCTTAGATTATATCCTACATCGACAATCAAATCTTGAATACAATAACCATTCGAAGTTAATCTTCACCAATTATTAGGTATTCAACTGGCTTGTACAAGGACTCAAAAGGACGAACGCAAGAGTGAGTAAGTGGAAAATAAAATATATTTTATCAAGCTGGCTTAAACCTATTAACTGAGTGGAAAATAAATTAAAATTTCACATTTCGTTAAATTTTACTTTGAAACAACGAGAGCTGCGCATGTGACATTCAAAATCCCTTTCCTATGTCGCCGAAGTTAATTCAAGTCATGTTTTAAATCTCTTGGAATAAATATGGCAGTCTCCAAGAATAAAATTCGTCATGCATATAAATCATCATTTGTGTTCGTCGGAGACTTCAACAGAAGAGGGATTTTCTGAAACAGAAGCCGTAATGAATAAAAACAGTGCTTTCATGAATCAACAAAGGCAGATGTGTTTACAAAGGATGAAAATTTAACTCTCCTTCAGGAAATGATCTGCTTTGGTCGCTGTGTTTTATAAGCCAAATATTATTAGCCAGATTTTAAGCAAATTTAATTTAGAAGATGTATTAAAATGAATTTTAGTATTGTTTTCCTTGTTAACTGCCAAGCGATATTGCAAAACAAAAAAATATCAGAGCTACTGCCTTTCAATTAAAATCCAAATGCATTTTTAAATTTCTTTTATCTTTTCTAAAGATGGAAATATATCAAGCGATTTGCTCAAAGAAAGCATCGCAAAATACCTCACAGTACCATTTGACCAATTTGGTCATTTCGTAGAAATTTATTTTTCACAATACGGTTAGAGGCCATGACTGCTTCAATAACATTTAAATTTCAAAAACTCTTGCTTTGGAGATGCAAGTTGAAAAAAACCCAGATTATCATAGACTTAAGTCAATTAAAGGGGAAATGAATTAAAAACTCAACTTTCGTTAAATTTAACTTTGAAACAATGAGAGAAGTGCAAGTTACATTAATATATTTTTGATGTTGCTTACGTTAATTAAAGTCATGTTTTACATGTTTTATGGAAATAATCCACTTTGATCTATCTATTTTATTATGGTAGCAAGTAATTAACACGACTTTAAACTAATTAAATTTAAAGTTCTATTAATCATTCGTTAGTTGTTGGTTTTATGTGCCTGATATTAAGCGTGGTGATCTCTCAGATGATATGCACTTTTAACATGATAGGTGGCCTAAGGTGGCGTAACTAGGGTGCGGAAGGTAAGGCACGTGTCCTGGGCGCAATTGTCTAGGGGGAGCAAAATTAAGGAATCAATTCTTTGTATTTAAAGTAAAAGTGTGTTTTTCGTAGCTCTTATTCCCAAGATTTTTAAAAATTGAATGGCTTACACAGAGTGTGGCAAAATCTTAAGGATGCAGTGGAATTCTATATCATTCAAAGAAAGCCAAGAAACTAAGATTATCTCAGAGGGAAGCGAATTAAACCAACAAGGAATCCATTCTAGTCCATTTTTTCAAGGACTAAGTATTTTATTCGAAATGGATTCAAATTAATTTGGAAAGTTTTGTGTAAGAAGCTTGTATTACGCCAAACATAGATTCTCTTATCCCGAAATTTCCAAACAAAAGACAAAGGACATCTGTACATCAAAAAACATTATTTTAAAAGAAAAAGGAAAAACCAAACACAAGCAAAAAGACGCTAATAAGATTGATACTATCTCAGAATTAAGACATGCATGATGCAAAAGTTGTTCTAATGCTCTACAGGTAAGAATTTCGACCTAGAAATACCACATTTGGCACGTAGTTACTATTTGAATACTAAGGGCTCACGAAGAAAGGGTTTCTCAAAATTTCAGTTATATTTCGAATTAAAAATTAATCGATGTTTTAACATTCTTCCTCATTAGCATGGGATGATGTTATTGTACAAACACTATTTTTACGCCTCTTTAAAAGATTTTAAAAATAGCTTTTCCGAGATACCAATATTGTTTCCCTACAATTAAATGTATTTTTTCAGTGCAAGTTACCCTTGCCCTATAATTAAGAATAAATTTAGTAAGTAGTACAAAGACAAAGCAATCAAGAATTAAACATTACCATGCTGCTATTTTATCATGCTGACTAGAGGTTTGAATCTACTTTACATAATTAGGAATTTCATTGAAAATTATAGGAAATTGCAAAATTTTTAATCTGCAAAGTTTTAATTTTTAAAAATAAATAAACTAAAACATATTTACTTTTGCTCATAATATTTAATTCCGTAATTTTGAAAAAGCATCCTCCAGAATTCTTGCGAATCTTTCTCATCGCAAAAATTGTACTTTTTGGCGGCCATCGAGAAACTCGAAGAGATGCAAATATTAGTCTTGCCACTTTGAGAAAATCATTCGTAATTTCGAAAGGAAATTCAAAAATCGCATTCAATACATTTCGTGTTAAACAATTATAATGTATACAATATAAAATATGTAAATAAAAAAAGAGAAAGCAATTTTAGTCCTTGGACGTGGCAATCGGAGAGATAGGAATTTTCATTTCCAGAATTTGACAATGGATGATTGAAACAGTTGGCAATTGATTTCAAGGTGGAACGCAAAGTATACACAAACAATCTAGAGATCGGCCAGACCGTAATAATAAATTGTATTAATGTGTCCAATTCTCTCCAATGAGATATATTTTCCTATGAGATTGCGAACAGAAGTAAAAAAATTATAATTCTTTATCCTAAATAAAATTCAACTAAATCTTCCAAATGTTTACTCTGGGCGAAATTCTTCATTTGAGTTATTAGGATGGTGATGATGCTGAGGGTTAACGAAGCGCTTGAACTCAGGGTTCCTGATCTCCGGTCTTGCTATTGTTGGGAATGGGGAATTACAAATTCAATTAAATAGCAAAATTGGAAGTGCCTTATTAATATTATAAAATCATATTGTTTACTGTTGCATAATATGCGATTTGAAATAATTAAGAGATGGAAAAGAAAAAAGGAGTCAGAGGTGTTTTATTTTGGAATTTACATAGGTTACATAATAGGTTAAGAATGCTGGAATATCTATTTTAATTTGTAATAAATTTGAAATAATTGCAGAAAAGAAGACATACACAGCCTTCGTAAATTCCCCTGCCTCTCCTCATTGCTGAAATTAATCAGATACAGCTTATCGATAGATATTTCTAGCCATGTTGGACCTAGTGCTCGTCAGGAATGGAGGTAGCCCCTCTTCGAGGGGCGGTACCCCGGAATACGTCATGATTAAATTGTCCAAAGGAAGGAAAGGATCCTCTATTAGGTGGGATTGTTCCCTCAGATTGCTTGAATATATTTTAAGTTCTTTCTAAAAACCACTTGATAATGGTTTTCCGTTCTATCAGAAAATTTTCCCCGACGGGATTAAAAATTTTTCCTCGAGGCCCTGCCCACCCTCTGGCGCCACAGAGGAGAACAGAAGACATGCACAGCTTTCCTAAAAGTTTATTAGTATTTTATTTAAAAGCTTTAAATATATATATATATATTAAAAAAAACAGTGCAATGGAAGTATAAAGCTAATACTTAAATTTATTTCTGAATTGCCAGCGCCCCTTATCATGGGGGCTATGTGATTAGAACAATAGTGAAGCCTTCAGTGAGAAACAGGTTTCACTCCCATAGGTACCGATGGCAACTCATTTAACATTGCATTCTACACGGACAGTACACCAACAGTGGCTTACAGCGGGGACTACGTCATTGTGAGGCGAGAGGAAGCTATGCCATTCCCTATTGTCATGACAATAATGTAACCAATTAGTTATTTTATTATTTTTTATCGAATTTTTAAAGTTTTCCGACGATCAATAAATTTAAAAATAATTTATTTCTTTTGATACATTGTTAATTTTGCAGCCTAAATCATATAATTTTGAAATAACGTTTTCCTCACTGATTTGAGTCTCTCTCTTTTAATAATAATTTATAGTTTAAAACATACGGATATATAATTTAAAAGGAATTAAGTTTATTTCAAATAAAATTATATTTATTCTTTTTGACGAAAAACAGAAAATAGTCAGCCTCTTTGTAGAGTATCAATAATTTAAAACGTGTGAAAATATAATTTAAACATGTTAAAGTATTTTTCAAATAAATAAATTATATTTTTTCTTTTGCAAGAAAATTTCTTTCCAGTCATAATTTTTTAAAACTCAACAGAAAATTATTTTTCGTTGGTTTTACTATCTCAAAATATAATAAAACAATAAATTCGATATTCATAAATTCAGATTCATTCTTAGTCAATCTACAAAAAATTTATAGAATGTAATTACCACTCAGAAAATTAGTTTCTAAAGTTAATTTTTCACCCTAAAAAAATTAAATAGTGTTCTCTAGTTTTGAACAAAAATGATATAATAAATGTCAAAAACTCAAAATACTATTATTATTTTACTGCGCAGACATAATAAATTACAAAATATTGAAAACTCGATGCTACCTGCTGCTTCGTGCGTGAAGAATTTGAATTATTGAATTTTTTAAATTCACAAATGTAAATGTTTCGTTATATGTTGAAGCGGGAAATTAAAAGTTTTGATGATTGATAATACATAATTGGACGACTAACAGGAGTGTCTGCCATTATAGTTAGGTAATTTGTTTATCTATGCTAACACACTTTTGTATACGACGTTCTATTTTAAGGTTTTTGTACGGATGCAGAGCTTTTGTGGGCTGGACACACGTGAACACGCCACATATAGTTAAACATATATACGCCACATATAGTTCAAAACCATATTTTTCGCCCATGCGAAAACTATGGTTTTTTCCAAACGTACGCCTGTCCCTTTGAGAGTCTGGCCCTGAGCCTGGTATATGCTAATTTTAAAGGGAAGTGTTACCTTTTGAACTGGGATGGTAAATCCTTCGGTATTATCGGAATGCGTGGAATTAAAAGACTGTCTCCTCTCGCTATGCCAGTCATAACTGCAGTTGGCTAACCGTGCGCCATTGCGCAGTCTCGGTGCACCCAGGTTACGTATCAATAGTACTGGCACATCGACTTCTCAGCTTGTCGGAAGGTATCCCTGACAATTCTATGGGGTTCAAGAACTCTACAGGACATGATTTTACTTGTTATTGCCATTACTATATCTACAGATAGATACTCTGTAATACATCCCTCCATTTGTGAAGTATTTTTTTTTTCATTTATCTGGTCTAAACTTTCATTAGTCAGTGCCAAAATAACCCATTCAACAACCAATCTCTATTCCTAATATTAGCTTGTAGGGCAGAATAAATCTTGCTTATCAGTTCCTCTGAACTGTGAACAATTTTGAAAAAAATCGCAATTTAATACACTGTTTAAATCTCTAGCAATCGCCAAATCATTTTGGCAATTGTATGAAGCTCCAAGTTCGAATTAGTTCTTTCTTTTGTAAACAAAACGTTGAATTCCGTGTTCTTTGGGTTTATGTAATCCTTTCTTTTAAAATCGGTTAAAAAAAGCTCTTAAAGTATTAAAATTCGAAACGGAACTATTGTAATTAGCTAAATCGTTTGGTTTAGAATTTAAGCGCCAGCGATTATCCAATTCGTTTGGTTACAAATTCAACCGCCATATCTTGCATGGCAATAAAAAAGGCGATAAAGAATAATTTTGGCAACCTTTTCCCTAAATTAAGCTCTTATTTTAAGTAAACATTGGACGATGTCTTCCTTTAGTTATAATTAACTTTAGTTTTTTAATTTGAATCTAAGAACTCTTGAGACTATATCATATCTAACATTAGATTTCTGTCCCGGCGTCTATTTTTCAGTTATTATTCCACAAATTAATTAATAATTTTTTTCTCAGCA
Source organism: Araneus ventricosus (assembly GCA_013235015.1). NCBI lineage: Eukaryota > Metazoa > Arthropoda > Arachnida > Araneae > Araneidae > Araneus > Araneus ventricosus. The sequence goes on from BGPR01048464.1 coordinate 6,902, forward strand.
AGATGACGTGATGCTTGACTTTTAAAATAAGTTTTTTCACATGCTTGCGCTTTTCTGAAGGATCACGTGACAGATGATTTTGTTTCTTCTTCTGATCTTTGAATCTTCATCGCGAATCGTCGAGTCAATGGGCGTTTCTTTCTTAAATATTTAATTGTTATCTAAAGTCAAAAATAATTATTTTAACGTGATATCACCTACCCAATGTCCGTTCCAGGGTTTCAAGCTACACCTCTGCCAATTTTCATCTAAATCGATTGGGTAGTTTGGTCGTGAAGGCGTAACAGACAGACACACTTTCGCATTTATTATCTTATTAAGGATACATGCATTTCTAACAAATACCGACTAGACTCCAAAGTGATATGCTACATGTAGCATAAAATCATAAAACTCCAAAAGCTGAGCATAATGGAATGACCTTCGCGACTAGGGTGGCCCTACCAGGAGTTTGAACTCCCGACGTACTTCGCTCTTTCATACCAGCATAGGAATTTACATTAAACAATATAAACGGAAATTTTTCAAATACATTTGCAATCTCAAATATAGAAAAATCATCAAAATGTAAAGTATGCTAAAATATTTCACCTACTTTTTAAGAACTCATATTGAGATTCATATTATGTCCCATTAATTTGACATTATGTTTGATCATCAATAGCATAAAAGAGGAAGTTAATGATTATCTAAATTTTTATCCTCATCTATAAATAATTTCCTACATTCAACACATTCATCTGATAACAATTTTTTTTGATAAATAACAAGAAATATAGGATAATATTTTTTTTCAATCGTATTTAGGGCAGCTAATTGTAAGTTGCCCACATTATGTTGCACGTTTTCTTCGGCAGACTCTCCAGAGCTTATATTCTCATATATATTTTTTTTTCTGGCAAATTGACTGTCTGATGAAAAATAATATCTTCAAAAATTTGAAAAAAAAATTAGACGTTCAATCAAAATATGTATTAAACTTTTTGAAAAGGCAGAATCATTCATTTGCATCAGAGAAATTTAAGCGTTAACTCAATTCTTATTCCCTGCAATCGAGGCGATGTAGTCATTTTTATATACTGGATTTGTACAAATATATATATTTTGGTATGTACAAACAAGGATTCAAAAAACGCTGAATGTACAGGATATAATTTGAGTAAAATAAAATGATTTTTCGAAAATATTAGATTAAATTTTTATGAAGAATAAATTTGTAACTTCATTTTTTTCACGTTATTAATATTTCAGATAAAAAATTAATCTCATGAATTTATGTGCACCACTTTTTTTTACAAATATTTTATACATATATTTTAAATATTTCAAACTAAACCAAACTTTTTCTTCATTGACGATGAGCTATTATTTAAGTGCTCGGTAATATACCAGGCATAGTGGTACAAAAGGAAAGAATAATTTTACCGTTGTTGTAGGTGACGGTTCGAATCCATTTGTTTCGCGCTACAGAGAAGAACGGTTTTGCTTCTCTGTGGGAAGACATACACAGTTTTCGTAAAAGTTGATTAGTATTTTAAAGAATTTGAATTTATATGTCATATACCACTTTACTTATAAAGGTTTAGGCATATATATAATGGTGAACATAAAAAGTGTCCAATAAACGAGAACAAATTCTTGAAATGTATATGTAAATGTTGGTTTCGTGAGTGAAGCAGTAGGAAAGCCCAAAGAGCAGGAGAAACGGAGGCTGCGCTACCATCGATAGTAATGTCAAGTCTGTAGACATTGGTTTCCAAATCGGCAGCGCGCATCGATGGCCAAAAGAACTAATGGGAATACTTCACTGCGTCGTGAAAAGTGCTGTGGGTTAACGGAGTGCTTGAACTCATCGTTCTTAACCCCCGTCACTGCGTTCAGTAGTTACGTATTGCTCTCCAACTTTCTTTTACTTGAAAAAAACACTTGTAGAAGACTGAAACTTTTGTAGATCAGATTTTCTCACACAGAGCGGCATGTAATAAATAAAATAGGGCATTCTACTATTTTTTTCATGGACTATCCTTGGCAGCATCTACATTGAGGCTCTTCATGCTGGGTGTCTCCTCCTTCGTGGTCCAATAACTAATTCTAATAGGTGAGACAGACATAGAATTTAGGTGGAAAAAAAGCTTTTAATGAGGGTAGAATTTATTTTTTTAATCCCATTAGCATATTTCTGAAAAATTACAATTCCTTTTAATTAAATTAACTAATGTCCCCTGTCCTATAGTGATATTTAGTAAAATATTCTAATGACAATCTAAGATTTTATGCTCAAAAGGTCCCTCTTCAGCTGACTAAATTGAGCCAGGTTGGGCTTTGATTTCCTTGATTTTTAACAATCACTGTAGCTACAAGAGCAACTGCTGCGTTGATTGGTAAATCGTCTCAAGACGCTGCTTGATAAGGAGGTAGCAAAGTGGTGTTCGTTCAGAAGGGACATTCAAGCTCCAACTCCGGGTCAGTTTTGGTCTCAAAGGAGGTGAAGCTTTTTTTTGATTACTGAATTAACATATCAAGAAAGATTTTACTAAATATGATTGGTAAGGCGGTGGAGATAATAAAAAGTTAGATTTCTTTTAACATTTTCCACGAACAATTTATTCTTTCAAAACAGAATATTATCCTACAAGAATCTTCTAGGTAAAATTTATTTGTCTATGCCAGAGCCGTTTAGAAATTGGCTATGGGACTTAAATGAACACCCTGTAAATTTGTCTATTATCCTAAGATTAAAGGGCAGATTTTATTCAGGATTCATTGAAACTTCGTGTGCACTGTTCCAAAAAGAGCATTCCATTGGGTTTATGTGGAATCACCATCTAACTGCCAAGCGCCTTCTTCTATTTATTTTAAGTAACAATTTCCGGCTGGAAGCAGCAGAAACATCCAGAAATTGTCTTTCGAAGAAGAATCATTCCCTTCCAATTGTCTCTAATGAAGGTATAACTTTATTCATATATAAAACAACTCACGGACAGTCAAGAATAAAATATAATTAATATGTTTCATACAAGAATCGAACTTAGTGGCGAAATGCCATTCGTTCGCCATAATTTTTTTGCGCCATTTATGTGGCAATAAGCATTTTCTTTCCCTGGATTTTACAAAACTAGAGCATTATAGTATAAATGCGTCTAAAATCACCATTCTCATATTTTCCTTTCAATATAGTATACAGAATATTTTTCTAATGCGTACAGGTAGAGAGATAGCATAAATAAATAAAGTTGCGTGAGCTTTTAGTCTCTATGAGAAAACTACACACTTCTGTAACCAGATTATCCTAGTTTGGAAACTTATTCCCGTTTTTAAATCTCGTGTACAGGATCCGTTGACAGTGAAGATGACCTTCCTCATAATGGTCTAAGTCTTACTGAGTTCCCAATATCGCATTTGCGACACTTTGCTTTTACTCAGGAAAGAAGGTGAGCAGGAATTGATAGATGATATGCATTTCAGACTTCTTGTTATTAAACGCTAAGACAAATGAAACACACACCCCTCCATTTTCCTTTCTTTATTTAATATGGGCTGTAGAAGTGAGATTATTAGGAAATATATTAATCTCTGCGTATGCAGGCATAAGCAAAGCCAGAATCTGGTACCCATCAATCATAATTGAAGAGAATAGAGGAAAACAGCTTCCTGAACTTACAATTTTATTATTATTGATATTATTATTTTTTCCTTACGCTTGTCTGTTACATTATTCAATTTTAACCTGTTGATTTGGTGTTTTATATTGGATTTTCAACATTTTTGTCAGGATCATTACTGGTAGAGGGGAAATGCAGTCAATCCTCATGAAAGTAAAGTTACAAATAGTATTAATTAATTGTACAAATTCAATAAAAGACGTAAAATATAAATAGAAATATGATAGAATAATGTCAGCTATCGATTCTATCTGGCTACTAGCTTTGGCTTCAAGGCAATTAAAATCGTACACAATGATATACTGCAATTTTGAAATAAAAAAAATACTCGGTTGGAAAACCTTGGATTAAACGCAGTACACGACGGTCAAAATTTGCATAAAAAATCATTTTTTTGAACTTCTTTTTAATAATTACTAAAATGGTATTCTATTTTTAATTATTTTCTACTTTTTATGTACAGTTTATGCTCGATATTAGAGAATATGTATATAGGGATTTTATTGAATACTATTCCTTTAATCCCACTTTTTGGATTATGATGGCTGATAGATTAAAGTTTAATTAATTAATCATCAATTAATATGCTCTGAAAAGTATTAGGTTTAGCATCGTCATCGTGGAACAGTTAAGTGTAGAGAAATAGCAAAAGCTTTGGCATTTTAGGAGACTGGATTGAAAAACTGAAAAGATTGATTTCCTCATATTTACAAAGTTGGGGAAGCAAGTCGGACAGTATGACAGATATGTTACACCTTACAGACAATATTCTGGAAGAGAAAAAAAGATGCGTGATATATTGTTTATTAATACTTCTATTTTGTCCTTTGTGTTAATAGGGGTTGCAAAATATTCAAAGCGCTTGTAGATATCCCGTTTTTCACTGATTAAAAAATTCCATCGTCGCGTTCCAATGAAAAACAACAGTGAATTTTCTGTGTAACCTAAAATTATGAATTCCCCTTTCTCCCCAACAGGTCA
>BGPR01048465.1:0-11544 GCA_013235015.1 Araneus ventricosus
TCCGAGCCTAAAACATTTTGAACCCTTACTAGGTTTCACTAAAAAAATCTTGCGAATTTGAACTTTCTACAATACGATTTTTGGCTATGATTACATTGCAGAAAGGTCAAAATTACATAGTTTGACACAGAAATCCGACATTTTAATCTTTTGCACTCGGAAAAGTAATTAGATGCATAATTATTCACCGATTACAAGGGCTCATTTTATTGCTTTGAAAAGTACATTCGTGCAGAATCATTTTTCCTGAAAAAATATTCTGCGACTTCTTACAACTATGCAGATATTTTTTTAACCATCGAAATAAAAAAAACCTTTCAAAATGATGCACCGTCTAATATGGTGATCAAGAGTAGCTTCTCGAGTGCAAAGGGCAAATATTTATGAATTTTTCATGCAGCTCTTCGCTTGTTTTCCGTTGAAAACAACCCAGAACTCACCACGTGGAGGTGGCTGCATATCGAGTTCCACCACCCTCCCACCCTTCGTCATTAATTATTTAGGTTAAATTCCCAATAGAACTTGGAGACATCGACTTTTGGTTTCAAATCTGAATAATGCAGTTCCAGATCCTGCGAATCCTTCTCCTGCATTGCTGTCGTATACCGGAGCTGATGCTTCAGTAACTAATTTGACTCGGCGTTCTACTGCATGCGTGAATGGCATGAAAATCGTAAAATATCACATTCATCAGAAACGTGCAAAATCATAGATTTACGATCATTATGGGAAATAGGTACTGTGAGTGGTGGTTCAGGAAATGCAAATGAATGCCAGTCAATTAGATACATGTTGTCTTCCGATTTGAAATTTAACGTAGGAATCCCGAACATTTTGTTCAGTTTTTGTCTACATTTAAAGATACTTCGTAATACCAACTCTTGCGTATTTACAGCTGTTGATCAACATTGACAACAGTATATATTCCGCACGATTAAAATATGCTTTTCCTTGTAACGCTCAGTTTGTTATGGTATTTAACTCTTCAGACGTAAATTAAGATTTATTTTTATTATGCTGTAAAAGCGTCGACTCCCATTTGGACACCGACTGATTTTTAATATCAAACCTTCTGCATGCGTATACTCTGTTGCGTGTTTTATGGCACAGTAGCCATATTAAGATATACTGCGCCATACATTGCTAAAGAAACTAAAATGCGTATACTTTAATAAATATCTGAAGTTTCCCGATAGGCCTTCGGTTGAAATATAGTTTCAAAATTCTGTTTACTGTCGTTGCCACCTGAAAGGATTCACTTTTCCTTGGCCCTTTCTTGGCAACCACACGTTTCCTGGTGATACTGCTGATCTGTACTAATTTCATCAAGTGCAACACCAGACAAAGTTGTTTCTGATCATTTTCAAAGCTTATTACATACATCCTTTTTGCAAGATTCTAACTTTTTCTAATTTTGCGGCAGCACCTTTTACGTTCAATCATTTTTCCGTCCAAACGTTGCAGGCGAAAGAGACGGTTGTTTTTTTTTCACTTTTTGTCGCAATAACCAGAATTTTGACTATACTGCTCCATAAAAAAACATGGAGTCTGTATTATAAAGTGTAAAATTAGAAAGGCGAGACGATTGCTGAAAAAAAACTTTCATTTCAACAATGTTCAGTTTTTACTAAAAAAATAAAATCATGTGCACTTCTAGAACGAGAAAAGGCGAGCATGGAGTCTCTAAGTAATGAACACGTTGAAATTGATGTAGTGTTAAAAAATGCAAACGCTGAGCATTAAATTTGACACATTCTGAAAGAATAAGTTTAACAGATATAAAACACAGTTGCACTGCAGACATTTTTGTGACTGGCCTCCAAGAAACAAAAGAGTAAATCTAGTATGCCCAATAGGGAGACAGGTTAAAAGAGTATTGGCGTTTCCATTTGTTTAAAGATGACCAAAATTGCACAACAGGTTTTACAGCATCAAGTTGTTTCCAGTCTCTCTTCCCTTGTTCTTGCCATTTGAAAGAAAGAAGTTTTATATACTTTTTCAAATCGTTCACAGAAGAGTAACATTGGTAGATATATATGCCAATTCGGCACCCTTGTCTGTTAATACGTTTTTAGGTATTCTAATGAGAGAAAGAATCCAACAAAATATTGTAAAACCCCAAGAAACAAGCTTTTCTAAAATATCAAAAATACTGACAACAGGGAGATGATCATGATCATGAAATGAATTGAAAGACTTTGAAACACTTAAGGAATCCGTGTAAAGGATGATGATTCGCTGAATGTTCTTAGAAATTTCCTCCAAAGCATACAAAGTAGATCTCCGCTATAAAAATGGAACAGGAAAGATGAAGACGAAAAGAAAAACCGTCTGAGAAAACAACTGTAAAAGAAACCTAATAAGCCTATTTGTATCCATCTGTATAGATGGGCACAATACTATCATAATGTTCTCGGTGTTCAGTGAAGACATGACGTAATGACAATTCATTTGTATGTAACAAACCAATACAAAGGACATCCCTTTGAAAGGTGAAGTTGACTTATGATACCATTTTTAGAGCCGGTATTAACCATCGTTCCATCACAACCAATAACTTGTAACAATTTTTCTGTGGAAAAGTAAGGCTAATATTTATAGTTATCCATGTTTTTAAAGTAGAATACATGCTCTTATATTATTGTCTTTCTACCTACCCTTTCACCTTCCAAGACCAAAATTAAAGTCTCATCTTTTCGGCCGTCAAAATAAATACAGATTAAGAATGTTTTCTCTCATTTTTCAAATTCCTGCAGGGTGTTATTCTTTCGAATCCGATTTAACCAAGATCGAGAACGTTAGAAGAACCGTCTTTTGTAGTTATTTCCTAAATTTTAAGAGCCGCATTTACAAGAATGACTATTGATGTATCAGAAACGGTTCCATCGTCCAAGCTGGTGTTATATTTGCTTCTTGGCTCGTTACGGCCACCACGAAAATTGCAAGCAGGATTCATTTGCTGACCCCTCACCGGATGTGGGGGAGAGGACATCTCCCCTCTGGATGGCTGTGGACTCTTCTTGGCTTAAAGTTTTCGTCTTGAAGTTATAGCACCAGTTTTTACTGTGATGCGAGGTATCTGGCCTTTCTGGCAGCATATCTGGGCTTATAAAAGAATTTCATAAATAACCTCCAAGTAAAATGACTTTTATTGAGAACTTCTCATGTGACCTCCAAAGAGTAGTCTCATTAAGTATTGTAAGAAATTAGGAGAGAGCACTGTTCCATTTCTCCTCCAAAATCCCCGAGTTAAGACAATATCTTGACATTTCGTCGCGCCCTAACCTTAAACATAAAAAATCATTAACTTGTTATTAGAAAGTAGTTTTATATTTATATACTTCTCTAGAATATAAAATTCAAATAAGCTACTAGTCGCGTTTGTCTGAAATTTAGTTCAGGGCAAAATCCATTCGATCATGGTGATCAAGCACGATCCAAAGAGAATTCACCCTGAAAATTCAGAAGACGACCGAGTAACTCGCTAGCAAAGTTATCAATCCTCTTCTGGTAAATAGAATGAATTAAAATTAAAATATTGAAGCGAATTTTAGAAAATTTAAACTGTAAAACGAACAACAGTCAAATAAACCTGAAGAACCTGGCCTAACATTAAGGAAACTCGAAATCTAAAATATTGCCTTAAAACGGGGATCGACAGAGAAAATAGGAAAGCACTTCACCTTTTAAAGTGAATAGCAGACAAGTATTATTCTTAAGTAACATTTGCTAATTACTAATTTCTTGCCTCATAAATAAAAATCAACTTAATCCTAACGGTACTTAAAAGAACCCCCTTAATCAAATGCTCCTAAATGACTTCAACACATGACTTTCGATACATTTTTAAGAAGTATTGCTTGCCAGTCAAATTAGACAAACTTCTTTAACCCCAGGAATGGTTTGGTTTTATGCCTTTGTAGTCATTTTTGGCCATGCTGCGCCAAACACAAGATTTCGAAGAGCTAATCTAATTTGTTTACACAAAGTTCATTAAAAATTAAAATATTTTAATCGCAGGTCAAAAAGGATTATTTCGCGTCATTTATTTAATCTCTTCTCCAGAAATTATGAGTTCAAGCAAGTCGCCTGAGAGAAAAATTCTCTTTTTCTTGTTATATGTACATGCACTTTGTAGCTGTAAGAGATCGGAAGCTAAATGTTGTTTTGCTTTGAAACAGAAACCGACGCGTATTCCTAAAATCTTGATGTTTTCGATCGGTCACCAGTTCTTACAAACAGAAACAAGCAATTTTTCGCCGTACGTTCATTACGAAACGATAGGTATAAATCCTAGAGAGACTATAAATTATAATCCTGAATCTTATTTAGGGAAATTCAGATGATATTGAGTAAAGATTCGTATTTTAAAATTCTTTTGAAGCTTCGAGTAGATCACTGAAACATTCTGTCCCAAAGTTATCCATTAAAATTTGATAAATATCTAAATGACTCTACATCTTACCTCAAAGTCACGAACAGCTTAGCTTTTAGAAGCAAGCAATCAACCCAAGTCAGAGGAATTAATAAGTTAGCATTTAAGTTTAATATTTTAATTCGCATTTATATTTTCAGAGATTAAGCCAGTTTCGAACAATAGTCATTTTCAAGGACTTCGACTATTAACCCTTTTACCTGAAAAGCCTTTGACGATACGTTTAACTCAACATCTATTTCGGGTATCATTACGAACGATATGTCAGTCAGAGTGTTAAGCATGGTCACTTCGTTAACAATCGATTGTAAACCTGCAAGAATACATACGTCAAAGTTTGGAAAAGTATAAATTACGATTAGCGATAGGCAAGTTCAGATAATCTCTATAAGAATAGGATCGGATAATCAGATGCGTTACCAATCTCAATACAATTCCACTCCTGTTCTTAAGCATTCTGGAACCACAATTTTAAAGCGGAATTAAGTCTTTACCAAGAAGATTTTCGTGGACCTCAACGTTCTTTTGGGCTAATATCCACAGAGTGATAATAAACCCTCGTTTTGTCACAAACATTGAAGAGACCTAAACTGTTCCAACATTTTGAATAATTCGCTTTCATTAGGCAGAAAGGTAGCAAAAGCCTCTTAAATTATAAATAGCATTCACTGGAAATTGGCGTTGAAGTATGAAATCCGAATCCACAATTAGGCTCATGGGAATGTTATTATCGATTCAGTAATTCTCAAAATAACCTTTCACACAAAAGAGTAGCGAGTTTTCTAAACAATTCGCTGAGCAATACCAACGGAACTTGTGTTGGGTTGTGTTCTCCCGCTAGCATTAAATGTGTACTCAATTAAGAAAACCTCTTGATCAAAATTCAAGACAATAATGGAACAAACAGTCTTTATTTAAAATCAGACTAATATCCCGTTTAAAAGATACTCAATGGCTAATTTTGAAAAGAACCTTTTAAGTTTGAGCCGTGGTCAGACGACTCGAGTGACACCTTACCCGCCTTCGCACTACACAATCTGCCAAGCTACCGTGACAGCTTTAACGTGTACTAATCTCATATACGGATCTTTGGTGAAACCCTCCGATACCAACACCAAAACAATACCAAAAGGCCACAGTGTCCTACAAATTTAGGTATAGACATTCTGAAAGTATTAAGCTATCAGCTCTGTTGGGTGCTTCGATGTTAAGCTTTTACATCCTTCCAGCAAGATTTCAGTAAGGATTTAGCAATTAATTACGACAATACCCGCTTTCAGAATGGCAATACTTTTAAAGGAGGCAGCATACGGTAAACAGCTAGATATTCTAAACTTAATCAGTATTTCCGAATCGACAGACATTTGAATCGCGTATACTTTAGAGAGGAAAGTGTTATTTCCAAGTAACTAATCCCTATTTGGACTTTCCTATATTGCAATTTCCTTTTTATTCCATTGAAAAAGCCGACATTAATGGAAAATGTTTAAGGGATGAATTGTTTCAAAGCCTAGACTTCAAATATTAAAATGGCGATACACATTAAAACTGTTTTTTAAAGCCACTTTTGACCCAATGAATGATCCAAGAGCATTAGACTGTAACCAGTTTCCATTACATTGATCAAACATAACATTTTAATAGCATGAAATTAGTTGCAGATTGGACCCCTTTCTTTAAACTTTACTTTTCTAAAATTGATTTTTTAAAAAACAGCAATATTTCTTTTCAACTTAAAAGACGATCATGATTGGCCCCACTCGGAAACCAAACTTTTTCTCTCAAAAATACAAACTAATTGATGCCTTTTTAAGCGAGAGAAATTCTGCGATATTGCATCTGAAGGATCTGAATAACAGGAGCCTTAAGCAAAAGCTGAAGTTGTAATCGAAGTAATTTACAATGGCTTTTCGATTTCAGAACTGATCGTGTCTCTTGCTTCTAGACTTCAAGACGCCAGTTAAAATGTGGAAAAACTTTAATATCTACGATGCGACTTGTTTCATTCAGCTCAACTACTGAAAGGTTTACATTCGTATACTTACTTATTGAAGTTCAGATTATGAATCGAAAGCACTATTTCTTTAGCAAGATGATTTGTCATTCCAAGGCACACGCTTCCTTTCCACAATTTGCAAGCTGTATTGTCATTAAGCTATTCGTCAAAGGTTCCAGATTGTAATTTGGTTTTCTTAAAACCCAAGATAGCCCTTCATTTAACTTTTATCGAACTTAGAACTACGATATCAAATACTTCTAAAAGTTTCAACTAACATTCAGTCACTTTTACACTTCAAAGCATTGTCTTTTACAAGTTTGATTCGTTAATTCTATTAGCCTAAATTCATGTTCAATTCAGGTCGTACAAAACACGCTTTTATGAAAGTCGATTTGATTCATTTAAGTATTTGCTACTCGGCCATTCCGCTAGGAGCTGGAAAGAGGTGTTGGCGAAAAATGGTTTTAGAGGTCAGGAGTGATCGTATAATTTGGAATATATCTCTGGTGGGAAATGCGATTTACATTGTGAATATTAAAATATAATACATCCTAACCAGTAATTTTCGACTAAAGAAATGAGCAGGAACGCATCATTTACTTGGAAAGATAATATCAAAACAGTCACGCAACCACGCAATTTTCAATCACGTTTCAGCTACATCATAATATTCATCACTTCCCGCAAAGCTGCTGATGCAGGATCCAAATATCGGGACATTTTGGCAAACGCATTAGATTAAAGAACAAATGTGTATAATTATGCGTAAATTAAATCGGAAATCATCCCTATTCCAAAGCACAGAGGAAAGTGAACTTCGCCCTTAACCTGGGTGAAAGATGGACGCGGCTATACGCAACTAAAGAAAGAAGCCTCTTTGCCACGAGCTTTTAAATAATGTCTATGCATGTTCTCCTAAAATCTGATCAGCGTTCAGAAGTATTGCATAAACATAATACGAATAAATTTTGCTTTCCGGATTAAGCCTCTCTTCATGCGTATATGCATTTGCTTTGAGTATGTGCAAGCCTAAAAATATTCCTGAAGGTCCCGAAAGGATGTATAGATATTATTGAAGAACATATAAAGGAGATCAAAAAATTATCGTATCGCAGAGAAAGAATTTATTGTTTCCAATGCAAAGCGCAATGACAAGTCATCGGTATGATAGAGAACATGCAGAAACAAATCGCAGCTTTTCAATAAAAGAAAGCAAATCAACTAAATCATTAATAATAAACTCAGACTTTGGGAATAACTGATTATTGTCCATTCCATACAGCCAATAGCGACAAAAATATTACTCATTTGAAGTTTGAATTAAAACAATGCATACTTTTGCTTTATAAGTGTAAAAATTAACTGCGTCAAAATAATTCCTAAAGAATTTTGTCTCCTAAAATAAAAAACCTTCAGAGCTGCCAACAGCTCTGAACAGACAATATTACTTGAAGAACAAGGGGCCGCTGTAAAGTGGTTTTGCCGTAATTACAAAAGTCTTGGTTTCAGGCACACTATCTGAATGAAAGATTTCCCAACATTAACCCATCATCACATGCTCAGTATTATAATTCGAAGAATTTTTTTGGTAGCTTTTCTTGTGGTACTGTGGAATATCTCTTGCTTTCTGGTAGAAAATTGCGCCAGTCTAAATTTAACACCCGATTGAAAACTATTGTGGCACTAACCGGAAACCAGACTCTCAAACACTCATTCCATACGAGTAAGAAAAAGTTCGATTCACGAATTTAAAATACTGCATGCTCCCATGAACGGAAGAGATTTAGCAGTATCTGGTCTCAAACCTGTGACCCTCTCGTTCCAAAGCCACCGAAGTGAAGAGGAATAGCGCCGTCTCCATTTTCCTAATGCTCTAGTTTTCAGATAATTTGACATTTCGTCGCTTCCTAACCATAAACATCAAAAATCATTAGAGCTTTAGAAAATAGTTTTACTTTACTTTTACTTTTTTAAAAAGAAACTTGCCGATAATATCATTAGAAAGTATCAATTTAAAAATAAACTGCCTATCGTTTATCCAGAGTAAAATCCTTTCGATCATGGTGATCAAGCACGATCCAAAGAGTTTTCACCCTGAAAATTCAGAAGACGACCGAGTAACTCGCTAGCAAAGTTATCGGTCCTCCTCTGGTAAATAGAATGAATTAAGATTAAAATCTTTCTAGCGAATTTTAAAAACAACTAAGCCGTTTTAACGAACAGCAACTAAATAAACCTGCGGAATCTAAAATTAAAACTAGAATCTAAACCACTGTCTTTAACATAATACATTAAGACGAAATGTCAAACATTCTCTTCAAACGGACATCGGCAGGAAAATTGGAAAGCACTTCAACCTTTTCAAGCCAGTGGAAGACCAGCGTTATTCCCAGTGAACACTTGTTAACTACAACTTCCTTCAATCATTAATAAAACTAACTTAACTAAATAACTTCTAATGTCGGTGATGGGGGATGTCAGCAAATTAGACCAATTTTTGTTCGATTGCTAAAAAAATTTCGATTTATTTTAGCGGATAGTTGGTTGGTTAGTTTGGGTTTCATGCCTTAAGGGCCTGATATGGCAATGCTGTAACCATATGGTTTTAATAGAGAGAACATTAGTAGCACATGGCTCTTTACTTTGCAAGGAATAAATTCCCAACAAAGCGCGATTTTCCGTTCCTAAATAGCCTTAGTACTTATTTTTCATGCAAAATAGCAAGAAGTGTCCCTCACCAGTTAAATTAAAAGAACTTCAACATCAGATCTTTATTTTGAGCCACGTCGATAGTAATGCGTTTCATGAATTGGACAGGCTGATGGGAGAGGAATCAATTCTCCAGATTTTATTAATTGAAGTGTGGCGAGTAAAACTTAACCATTTCAAGTTTCAATTAAAACTCGGGGATATTTGCAACGATGCAATAACAAGACATCAATAAAATAACAAGCCATCAATTGGATTATCAACACAAAGCCAGGTTTCTAATGTTCACACACAAAAGTCCAAGATCCACATTCTGCAACATCTTGAAAAATGCGTTAGTTTAAACAAATACAGTTACAAGATTTGTTTGTTTGTTTGTTTTCTGGCACAAGAGCCATTTCTAGCTAAACTACAGTTACAAGAATTAAAGACTCTGTTCCGATTAATCTTCAACTAGGATGGACGGTGCAGAAGAGAGTTGCGTTTAATCTTCGTTTCCTAGAGAGGTTAGTTAGTCGATTATGGTTTAAATGGCGAAAGGCCCATATTATTTTCTAGCGAGTTTCTCGAGGAATAAGCACTTCGCACACAGTCTTGAAAATTCCTTGAAACAAAATGATTCGTTGTCAAAAGGGAACCGTTGAAAAGATTCATTATTCCACAAACAAACCCGTCCTCTTCACATACATGGAAAATTCTTAATAACATGGGAATAAGATTAGGATAGTGACAGAGATATCTAAGAAACAGATTTGGTTGGATTGGATTGAAAGGAAATGATGTTCGAAATTATTCCTAATCCCAAGCGAGGAATGTGGAACTGACGACAATTGAACAAACGGTCAATGATGTTATTCAAAATTTTACATAGAGGATGAGGTCATTAGGTAAAATTCGAAAGAAATATAATTTTATTATCTTGCTTGAAAGATGCCTCAAACGCTTCAGCAGATTAGCTAGGTACATTTGCTTTTCTGAATATTCAAGGACAAAGTTTAGACGCTTTAGTTAGGACGGTGGAGCAGAGCCATGTACAATATATCCTACGATCAGCGCTCCAAGAAGTATTGTATAAAACCCTCGCAACGTTTATGGCAGACATTTTCAGCCCAGGCTGTTCATTACGGAAGGAAAGTCAGTTTTAATATTAAACATAACGCCTAGAAATTTTATTTGGTCATAAATACAGATTGGAACAACGTTCAAGAAGAATTCTGCCTCGGATACGATGTACTTGCTCTTAAATGATGGGATTAACCACCGGCTACCCCAAACATCTTCCACCCTTGCATCCTGCAGAGACAATCCATCGTATTCATGAAAAAGATTAAACGACCGAACATGGTACCACACAATATCAATTTTAGAGATAAAGAAGCAGGCGATTTCGTGAAGATTTTTTAGAACTCCACTTGATGATCCAAAGGCTACCAAAAACCCCAGAGAGCAATAAAAGCAATATTTCGCAATATCGGATAGTGCTGCGAGCCCAACCAAAGTCGATTGATGGCATTCTAGAGACACGAGCAGTGATGATATCCAAAGAGAATTATAAGTAAAGGATTTAGAGTGCAGAACAAAAGGACTGAACCAATTTAAAAAGGCAGAATTTATTCCATCTTTCAAGTGCCTCTCTACCTTCGGAAATTCTGAAAAACATTTACTAAATTGATACCCTGTTGTACACGACTATACGAGTATAGTAGCATGTTAGGGAAGAGCATTTGGTTGCAAGTTGTATCTAAAATGAGCCACTGTATCGTCAAACAAGAAACGAACATCGTTGCAGAAAAACCTCCGCCAGCAAATGAAGAGCCAATCCAGTCAAATCTGCAGAAACTAATTTTTTTCACAGAAAACCCGGGAAATAAACTACCCAGCGGCCTTCATGTCAATACTGAAGTTATGGCAGATACTCTCAATATACTTTCTCTAGTTGAAAATTCTTTCGACCATCAAGAACACCCGATAAGTAACGAAAAATAAAAGAACAATCATTCTTCACAAATTTCTCCGATTTCAAGACTACTCTCTCATTTCCCCAAGACATGCGGTCCGATGCAGTCAATTTGCCGATAAGCTCGAAAGTTAAACCTTTGTACTTCGGAAGATAATAAGATGCATAATTATAGACGTGCAAGTGTAGGGATTGATTTAGAGTTTCAGGAAGCCAAAAAATATTGTTAATTTGTTTCAATTCCTAAAGATAAATCTGTGCGTTTTTGCTGTTATACCGTTTTTATAATAAGATATATCCAACAAGAATGTGTAAAAGATGCATCATTTAGAACGTAGAGACTCGCTCGACACAAGAATGGAAAGGGTTAAAACCATAAAATTGTTTTTCTTGTTCGAATTTTCTGAAAAATAATCATTCCCTCTTTCAAACTATTCTCCAAAT